>UZAN01039515.1:126002-155758 GCA_900618425.1 Echinostoma caproni
GGGACTTGCAACAGTCAGTAACTGGTATGAATGGCATATCAATCCACAACAGCATACGATTCAAAGACAATCCTATCCTACGAAATCTACGTGTCCGTTGTAGTGGTCCTTGGCACAAGTAGTCTCTGTCTATCACTTCAGTCTTTATAAATATTCCTCACATAATTCTAAGTGCAGTTCAAAGGTTTATCGCAAATTAACAGTTTAATCACTCAGTCAGAATGTACTAAGGGGTCCATCATCTATACATAGATGATATATAAACATGATGGACCCCTAAGTGCATTCCAACAGAGTAAATAAAAAGGAATGAGAAAGATATTAAATAATTTAAAGACGTGATAAGATGCACATCTCTGACGGTTGCCTTTTTCTTTTTATGGGATGAAAAAGTATTTTTGAACATTGAAAACAGTTATTTTATTTTTTGCAAATGTTCCTCAAAACATGCATATGATAACATTTAGTTGACCCCTTTGGAATGGATTGCAAACAAACATTTTGAAGAAAGGCTTAACCAAGGAAATCCGTCCATTGCAAAGCTTGATTTCCTGTGACGTGGTTATGCCGATGAATCCTTTTGAGTTTAAACAATACACACCTCTGACCGATTACTTTTCATAATGTCACGCATTTTCCCGCGAGAACCCAAAAAGTACATGATAAAACCTAGAGGAAACCACGATTGTCTAACAAATAACACGCTCGTCTCGATCATTTGTTTTCCATGGCTCAATGCTTCCGAGGAGAGCAAAGTGCATTGGTTTTTGAATGGACCGGCATCAGTGGCCAAAGTTAATCGTCTAAGAAACCGCTATCCGACTCGACTGATGAACGCTGTACAAGGATGAACCATCTTACGCATATGAAGGCTTAAATCGAAGCCTCATCCAAACAGATTTTGTAATGCACATTAAGTTGACGTCATTTGTGTCTGTTTAAACAGTCCTGCCTCTGTGTGCAAGGTGTGTGCGGAATAAACAGAAAATTGACAATCCTCCCTGAAACGTAATGAAAGTTACAAGCTCAATCCATTCAACGTAAAAGCTATGTGTAACACCGATCTACTCGTCAGTTTTCCACTTATGGAGAATATCTTAAGAGCCCTATTATTTGGCTCAACAGATGAATTGTGGAGAAATACGCGATTTAACAAAGCAAGAAATCAACTGGATAGTCTGCATGGGAGCAGGTGAACGAAAATTGTCACAGGCGATCATGACAAACTGTCAGTCGTCCAGATAAGAAAACGAAATTACGATTGAATTCAAATAAATTATTGCGGTCAATGAACAAAGAGAGCATCAATGTGATTGAAATGTGGGAAGAACCCAACGAACCTAACCGGACCTAGTCACATTGAAACGTTGCACGAACGTTAATACCTAGCCTGGCGGCGGAATGTCTGTTTACAAATAGTTTATTCTTTGACGCGAAAAATGCTTTCAGTTTTGTGGTTCATTCAGTAGTGCAAATCCAATGACCCGGGATCTCAACACGAGAACACACCGCGCAGATGATCGAACAGTTTTCCTTTGTGTCCCCGGGTTCGGTCATCTTTTAAGTCAAGTGATTTTCAATGCTGATAAAAAATAAGTCAAACGGGCTTTACTGGGCTTCTTAGCTAATCAGTTCATACATCATTTAATTTTCACATGAAGAAGTTCAACACTTGATCAAAGAAAATCTTTCGCTACTCTGGTACTCAAAGGTATGCCGATGTACCATTTCCGATAACGATCTCCCCTCACAGGAAGCAAAGTTTGTTTCATGAAACAATTGAAAGACATTTAAACATATTGATAAAAATGGCAAATTATTTAGGAAACAGTTATATGTTTATCACATTCATCTAGGTACTCCTCTTTATTTTCAAGCTTTTACATCGGATTATTCCTGTGGTGAACACGCCATTTCCAGAGTAGTTCGAAGTGCTTCAGAATAATATAATTTAAATTCCAAACGGACTAACTGCAATCTAAATAACACTGTATTTCTCAGGTAATTCTATGGATGTGACTGCATTAGAAAGTTAATTTCATGCAGATGCATAATATATTTTCCATGTGCGTAGAAAGTAACGCGCACTAACGAGTTTTTACTTCAGCTGACCTTGCAGACCACAATTTCATTTGGTGTGACTTGTTCAGTTACCTCCAAAAAAAGGGGGCTGATTTAGGTTTGTTACCAACAGCTGCATTCCTCAGTAAACGATTGACTTTTTTTAGCGTTGACACGTTCCCTAATTACATATTCAAAATTCCACCACGAAACAACCGTATGATTAATTGGAAGCTCCCTGCACTTGAATGAAAACGTTCAACTGATAAGTGCGAAAATTCAAGGTGATGGAGCAAAACAGGATGCCGTTGGTTGAGGAATTGAACTTTTATTTTTCGTAATGAGGTACTCATCGAGTTCTGAGAAACCCGGTTAGATAGCGAAAACCTCTTTATCCTTGACATTTAGTTACATTTGTTTCACCACAGTATGTTTCAACCCGGGTTCACAGTGTGCTGTCATCATATGTATGAATGGGACGGTGCTATTCGAGTTGTAAGGTGGGGGAATTAATCATCTGGGAGCCTTGAGTACGAACTGACCGCCTATTTCCCCATTATCTGTATTTCCTAAAGAAACCGTTTTAGGAGAGCGATCCCCCTCCAGAAAGTTTTTGTAGCTTTCGATAACTAATAAACAAAAAGACTAAAAAAACAAACTAATTGACAAACTAGTAAAGCAGTTGTATAAGCATGTAACTCAGTTCGGTAGATAATACGCGCTGAATTCCCAGTCGATACCACATGAAACTCACTAGAGCAACAAGTAGTTGGGATAGACGAAAAGTTAGTTTCTTTTTCCGATAAATATGGGTGACAAAGTTACAACAGATTTATTAGGGTATAGGCAATACTCTCAAACCAGCAAATGCCAAGCTCATTGGGAGTGTGCCGTTTTTTTTCCAATCAGAAATTTCAATTACAGTTCAACGTTTGCGTCCAGTTACATGGTAAAAGATATTCAAATAACGACACAGATAACTGTGTATTCAAACCAAGCATGTCAATGGTAAAATAAAATTAAAAATTTTGGGAGAAAGTGATTTGATTTGAGACTTCATTTTCGGACACAGTCCTCAATTTATCCAATCAATGTAAGATATTCATTAAACAATGGTGAATGCAGTAGGAAAATACAATATGTTAACTCGGAAGAAAATGTTCATTAATGAACCACGTCTAGCATAAAATGACGCACGACGAAATCCGAGTAAATTTGACAACATGGGGCCATCATCAACTGTTCCATTAAATTTGTATTTGCAAGGAACATCAACCGAGGTTGCTTTCGTTTTGTTCGTTGTTTATTCATATATTCTCAGTGAAACCACTCACGGTTTACATCATTCAACAATAGTGGTGAAATCACTGCATAGACTAATCGACAAGGTGATTTCGGTTTATGTAATAATAATAAATCAGTGAAACTAAGAGGGTATCAAGAACCACCCCGGAAGTAAGTTAGATGAATAAACAACGTGTTACTCGCCTATTGCCCTGCATGTAGCTTTCAGACACATACGTTTTAATCCCCCACTCCCACTCATAGACTTTAACTGTTTACTGTCACTTATGACTATCTTATTCTTCATATGACTACAAATTGATTTTTTTCCTCAAGGCACTAAGATGACATACCTCGGAAATGTCATCCTCTGAATTTGATATAATACTAGCAAAGGTATTATTTTGTTTGGAAAAGTTTAGAAGTGACAATGGATAATAATCCCAGAGAAACAAAAGTATTTCGTTGAATCAGTTAGTCCAGGTATAAGTTTGACTTTGATGAAACTTACCAAATTCGAAATACTGGATCCTCCTAACGTAAAAGCCTGCCTGAGTAAAGTCCTAAGCAAATTTTAAACCTATTACTAACTTTCAACAAAATATTTCTAATTATGCCCATTATTAATTGCAAATTCCGTGCACAATGATCAGCAATTTTCAAAGTACTTCTATGGGCCAGGTTTATTTTTAAAACGCTTGACATGTAAAACAAACGAATACAACGCCAAGGGCACCACTGCGGATAACGAGAACAGTAAGATTCAGCTTTATTCTTATGCTGCGCACATTGTACCAACACGAAAAGCTGGATTTAATAACTGTTCATTTCTGATCACATTTATTTTGGTGTCGGTTCCACCTGTTGCTGGATTCAGAAAACCGGATTGTCGATTGCAAACCCGAGCAGTATCAGTGCAAATAATGTAAGTCAAGAGTGAGTAAGCTACTGACAGTTTGTCACAAAGCCAAAAACAACTTGTTTAGCAAGCAAATAATAGGAGTCGATCAAGTATCCGTGTGCTCATTCAAACAGTATTTTAATCAGATTTGCTCGAGCCCGGAAACACTTGTTATAATATTTTGCGATTTTTTGACACAACAACCAAAGTTAGTAGACCAATGCTGGATTACCTTGTGTAATCTGAACCATTTTAAGGTGTTCCTAATATTAGTAACAGTGGATACAAGTTATTTTTGAATTGAAACTAACAAAGTTAGTTTTAACAACAAAATGGATTCAAATTTGTTCGAGTTGAAGAACTGCTAAATATGAGAAAGCAGGTAGACAGCCATCTAATTTTGAATTCCCACTCACACATAGGTTTATAACTTTATATTTCAGAAAAGTGGAAAATGGTTGTACAACCATGGTGTCTAGTTAAGAGAAACTTTTTTCCACAAACGTTTGTTATTGAAGGTAAAAGTTATGCGTCACAGGGTGCAGAGTTTGATGGGTGATCACATGGTCGTTTTGAGTGAACTGGTTCACCAAACTTCATATATGAATAGAAGGCGATAGCTCCAAAATATTTCCGACGTGTGGAACATTTCAAAGCTATGCAGTTTCAACGAGTCTACTT
Source organism: Echinostoma caproni (assembly GCA_900618425.1). Lineage (NCBI taxonomy): Eukaryota > Metazoa > Platyhelminthes > Trematoda > Plagiorchiida > Echinostomatidae > Echinostoma > Echinostoma caproni. The sequence continues at coordinate 130,930 of UZAN01039515.1, forward strand.
TGTAGTGAAAATGCGATGATCGAGCCACATATTCGAAATATGAAAATCATAAAATCTATCGTGTAATTGTATTGCGGTTGCATTGACTACAGTCGTATGGGACCCATCGTGCGCAAATAACCACCAAAAATGCATTTTCAGATCAAGTAGTCTTTTGAAAATTACGTAAACACAAAATGCTTTTATTAAATGAATGGTGCAGGCTGCGAGGTCTTCATATTTCGGCCGTGTTTTACCTTTTACCATCGTCCAAATATTCAATGCATAAGCGTCTTTGAATTTTCTTACTCATTAATAATAACTTTTAACTTCATTGCCAAAAAGACCATCGTGCGACTACAGGTACGTTCAATTTGGTTCAGTGTAACGGTGATTTCCTTCATTAGATCAAATGGAGAAAATGTGTAGCTACTACCCGTTTGGGGAAATCAATGATTAAGAAAGACGGTCAGAAGGCTTTCAAAATATGTAAGAGAGCATCGCGCCGGTTATAAACCAACCATGTCCCGGCTGTGACTCCATCATTCTCAGTTGTAACGTCTGATCTCGTCCGAAAATTGGCAAGCCACACAAATTTAACCAAACTGTTTGATTTGATCATGCATCAAGGAAACTGGTTTCACAATGGAATATATGATGAAATAGTACACCTCGAGGGTTTCGCTGTTTATCGAGTCAATCATCATGCTCCTTGTTCTTGGTGGGTTGGTCGCGGTATCACATTTATCACCTGACCGAAAATGTGTTCTGTTATTTAACACTCTATACAGAACTAAAATTAAGGCTCAAACATTTAAGTTCTTCTCGTTCAATCTTTCTCATATGTATAAATATATTTATATCTGTATATATTGCTCTTTTGGCTCATCCGATGTTTTATTGGTTTTTATGAAAATCTTTCAACAAGAACCACAAATGTGCTCCCGATCCCTCAAGTTTGGTATGTGGGCTCATAGCACGGGAACATCTAGTATGGCATATGGTGGCACACCACCTCAAGACATATAAAACATTCCCAAAAAGGATTTATTTCATTGTTCCTATTCCCTATACTCTGCTATAAATTAGTGTCTCTTGTTTATCCAACCTTTGCAGTTATAAGCTTCTAATGAACGCATTGAGGCTAATAGGCATCTAATTGGCCCGTATCCCATTTCCATTCTTTTATTACTGAATCACTGTGATTATACGGTTGCTGAATATACACCCCTCGATTCATTGAGCTTCTCAAGGTGAAACTTGATCCCAGGTGCGTTTTAATTGAATAATTGCAAAAAGTGAAATTCAATGATTACCTACTTTCGGTGGATAACTTTTCGTCAAATTGTCAGTTCAAACCAAATTCCACATGATTGCTTTTAATTTCCGGCTGATCAAATGAAATGGAAAACAAATTAGGCTTATCACTGTAAAGCTACATGCATGTATTTAAACCAGTAGCTTATTGTGCGTCACTAAGGAAGAGTGAAAGTGAATAAGTAACAGTGTATAACAAAATGCAGTAAACCGAAGCTCAGACGGGAATCTCGAAGACATCTAATGTTGTTTTCGGAAAAGTCACATGGCACCAGTCCGGGAGATTTCATGACATAATGCATGCATTATATGTCATAACGCAAACCAGAGAACCCGGAGTTTGAACGCTTGCATTTATTTCTGCGAGCGAAACCATTCAGAGCACGGAATTTTGTAATCGCAGGCTAAAAAACGGAAAACCATTGGGTTTAGTGGCCGTAGTGTAGAACATTGACGGAAAGCGCACCAGTTCGACCGAGTAGAACAAGAAAAAAAACTCTGATTAACGAGTTGTGCAATAATTATTTACGCCATTCGTCATAGGTTGAGTTTGCCCTTGTGCGACAAAGTACTACCTTGGGTTTCCAGGACAAATAAGAACAAATAAAGACGTTTGAAGTTTGCTGTCAATTATAAAATTCAGACTTGTTGCAAAAGTCCCCGAAGGAGAAGTTTGTAAAAATAATGAGGGAGATTAGGGATGTGGTGCTTCAAACTAGAAGTCATAGCTGACGCGTGAGTCACGGATTGGATTCTGAATAAACCAGTAGCAGTCTTCACGTGTAAAGCATATTGACGTTTTACTTCAGCTGTGTTGGGAACAAATTGTTTTTTACTGTTTTATTTTGTTCTACGTGTGCGTTGGAATAAAACAGTTTTCGGTTGCGATATGAGCAATGTCAACTGTGCAACATTGATCATGACATAAAGGGAAAAAATTCCTTTGTTTTAGATAGATTCATGGCTATTGCAAAACAAGGCAAAATCGATTAAAGAAACCAAGCATCGGAGCGCGACCAATTTCTAAAAGAAATTATGAGTTTCCAAGCAGCAGATCCCAGATTTCACGGAATATCACTTTTGGATTGGAAAAAGGGGAACGAAAAATTGCACATTGATCTGAATAGCGAACAAGTGCTCTGGGAGGGGATTGGAAATAAATCGAGGTAGTTTGGAAACCTGACAACAAGCAAAAGAAAAATGTTATGAGAAAATTAAGAATGTATTACAGTGACTAAATTGACTAGCTCTATCACACATGAGTTGTCCATGCGGGTGATAATTGATATTAGCTGTACATCTTGGATAAGCTGATTAAGCGCAAACTAAATAAATAGAGAACATTCTTTGGAAGCGAGGCTCATAACAAACCGAAGGACTACGAGTTTTATTACTGTATACACATATTTCGTTACGCGAAGTGACCCTTCTTTCACATTGGTAGCCCGCATCCGGATTAGGGCAGCTTCTAAAATAATCATATTCGACAAACACTTAACATCCCCCAAACCGTCCGGAGTTTGAAATTTCTTGGAGTAACATATCTTTATTATTTCTTCCTGTGACTGTTGTGCACGAAACGTTTGGCATAATCGATTATCCTAATGAGCAAGGAATTATTGTTTGAACAATGGAAGGAATGATCATTTTTTGATTAAACGTCGCCTCGGTGAAACCAACCAGCCCTCATGATGGTCTACTGGGATGCCAGCGAGTCCCATTTTCAGCCGCGTGTTAGCGATTCGTCGTCCAAATTATTGAAAAACGAAAATTAGGTGCCAAAAATAAATGATCAGTGACTTAAAACCAGTGTGATGATCTGAAACAATTAGAACTGAAAAGTCCAGGGATTTTAATAAAAATAAGGCTAAGTGCATCAAATTGTATACGAAATTCAAACTGGTAAACGAGTGAGCTCAAAGCACCAGGCTCAGCAAGGTTTATGTGCAGAAATTTCAAAAATGTCGTTTACTTGAAAAAACACTCCGGTTTGAATTTTAAGTGGTTCGATAGCTAAACGCCATGCCACTAAGACAGTCAATCTTATGTGCACAGAATTTTACTTATCATTTATACTAACACCCATTCAAACTTTGGTATTGAATCAATAAACCAGGTGGTATAAGTATTTCAGTATCACAGTGTAGCGCAGCTTATGTTCATCAACCTGTGATAAAACTGCAAACTGATTGAAACTAGACGAGTTATCGGCAAAACGGATGCGAAACAAATGAAGCAACTCAACGTCTACAGACTGCACGCCCTTACGTAGTCCCAAATGAAAACTTTCGCTTTGATATACGGTGCTCAACTGTGAATTGAAAGAGTGACTCATGTCCATTTGAATCGAGAAAAGATTGATTGTTCTAGTGACACGGTGTTTAGCTATCGAACCACTTAAAATTCAAAACACGAGAGCTTTCCATTTCTTATGCTCGCCAACTTGGCAATTTGTTTGCAAACGTTTCATCAACTGTCGAGGTGACATCATCAGGCCACTCTACAAGCACTGATGATGTCACCCCGGCTGGTGATGAAACGTTTATAAAACAAATTGCCAAGCTCGTCAAACAGGCGAAATGGAATTCAGTTCACCCGAGCAACGAGAACCAATTTTCGTTACTTTGTCAACAGGAGTGTTTTTTCAAGTAAACGACATTTTGAAATTTCTGCACATAAACCTTGCTGAGCCTGGTGCTTTGAGCTCACTCGTTTACCAGTTTGAATTTCGTATACAATTTGATGCACTTAGCCTTATTTTTATTAAAATCCCTGGACTTTTCAGTTCTAATTGTTTCAGATCATCACACTGGTTTTAAGTCACTGATCATTTATTTTTGGCACCTAATTTTCGTTTTTCAATAATTTGGACGACGAATCGCTAACACGCGGCTGAAAATGGGACTCGCTGGCATCCCAGTAGACCATCATGAGGGCTGGTTGGTTTCACCGAGGCGACGTTTAATCAAAAAATGATCATTCCTTCCATTGTTCAAACAATAATTCCTTGCTCATTAGGATAATCGATTATGCCAAACATTTGATCCAACTTTGATGACACCGTCGGTTTTACTCAGTTTAAAGCTTTTCCCGCAAATGCTATTATTCCGGTATTCTTTATATATCACTAGGTAATACATATACAATACCAAACAAAAGGATCTTTTCTTACTATTTCCTTTAGTTCAATTAATGATTATCATTATCATGATTTATTTTCATTTTTTTTTGTTTTTCTTTGCTTTCCTGATGCATGTTTGAATCCGTACTCGGTTATTCAGTGCTAGCTCAGTCATGATCATATATACCAGTTCAAGTATTGAGTGGTTAAAAGCACTCAGTTTACATATTATCCCTGCCGATTCAGAGACCTATTACACAAAACCTTCGATTGAGTGCTTCCAGAGCTTAGACCTTATGGAACAGCACAATATTTTCATTTTAACACACCAAACTCCCACGTGTCTTTCTACCGTACCTGCTAACTTTTCTTCGGAGCATATTTCTTTCCACTGGCAAACTGCCTTGTGACATTTACTTTCATCTCGCATGTTTACTGTCCACCGAGGAAGTTATCAGATATCTGTGTATGTGCATTAGGGTGTGGGAACTTACTGCCAAAGTTGCTTGCCGTCAGTAAACAGTCAAACACAGAAAAAATCGCTTATGAACGTTATTCGATTCAAAAAATCGAAAAGTCTGCGTAGTCAGTATTTGGTTCAACACGATTTCTGTAATAAACTGATAAAAATACACTCCAAGTATCTAGCTAGCATTTCACTGTTCTGCCTACTTAACTCAATTTGCGTATCTCATTATCCATTCAGTGGGGAATTGAAACAACATCATTTAGACTAGTGATCGACTACTGATCTGGGCGTGTGCCTGTCTTCATTTTCATTTCTCTCCTGTTTGTCTACGGTTGTGAGTTGGTATAATGTCCAGAGTTTATCTATTCCCGCCTATTTGGACGGAACAAATAAGTTTATCATTTACAGTGCGAACATTTTGATGATATGTTAGAAAAATAATGAGTATCTTAGTTTTTTACGAGTTATGAGGAATATATAAATAACCATGGACGATGGTCCATGAAATTTACAGCAACAACGTGTAACTCCCAAATTCTGCAAATCTCGTCTTTTCTTGTAAACACATCAAAATGATATAAAGATGTTACCCAGGTTGATGACTACAGAGGAAGTAGCAATACGCACCATGAAAACCAGACAAAAATATCGGGAAAAACAGCAAAATCTGCAAGAAATATCATGTATACGCGCAACTATATATCGCAAGAAACCCATTGTTGTTATCAGAATGCGTATCTTCTTCGGTCTACATTTTGATCATGTCATTCTCAATAAGTTCGCAAAGTTAATTTCTTTAGTGTTTAGCTACAATACTACAAGCAACCGTAGTGATATCTTAGCGGATTGAACGACAAGGCAGTTTTTCCCCATTTGATTGTTGCATACTTGACAGAGATTGGGAATCTGTTGCAGGCCTGTTTAATTATCGTTCTGATCTGCCAAATCCCATAAAACACGTTCAGAGCCATCGGAGTACAACATTCGCAAACTCCGGGGTGATTCTCATGCACAGGAAAGCTAGTTCAAGCCCTCGAATTTTCATATCCGGCACGACACGTATGATCAAAGTGGGCATGGGAATGAGTCTCCAATAATAAATTATCCGGTTTGGCTTTGACTCTGAAACCTGAAGAAAAGTGTTCATTCACCACTCTACTTTTACTATTTATTAAACTCGTTTTTTGGAAGTTAACGCAACTGCAATGCGTTTAGAAAAACATCGTCGAATACATTCACAACATATATATATATATACATATATATATTATACATGCATTTATTTATTTATATATAACAGCAACATCAGAGATTTTTATGTATAATTCAAGTGCTATCTTGATTTAGTCTCTCGTGTGGATTTAAAGCCTGTGAAAAGTTTTATTTTCTCTCATGTGTGAATTCATAACAATAAAATAAAACACAGTATTTGGTAAGAAACAAACCTGCCTACCATTCATTAGTTAGTCAGTCAATCAATTACCTAGTCACTTACGCAGGCAAACAACCGGCCGATTCGCCAGTTACTGAAACAGTCAACCTATACCCTTATTTGTATGTTTTCTCACTGTTTGCCCTGCATCTGTATTTTCCATGAATGCCTATTTCGGTATGTTTCAAGGATTCAATTTCGGTGAGTGTGCCGATCTCCACTCCGAGGTTCCATTGATTTGGGCTTACCCGTTCTAATTCAAAACTTTACTAGAAAATTCTTCGCCTCCAAATTCATGTTCTCATGTAAAAATGGGCATATTCTGGAATTTAAATACCTTCCCAAAAGAAACATATCATCATACACTCAAAACGTATTGGAATGTCCTATTTGTATTCCAAAAACAAACAGCCCTTTTTATTTTGCAAGCTTGTCCCTCAGGTTGCCCGGATACCTCTATGACTAGCCTCTGTCTGTGTGTTACAGTTTAAGTTTTAACACTGGGACCACATGCTCCTCATCGTAACATTCGATATAGAAAGAACGATACTCGTCAGTAGAGAGTGTCGATTCTTGCTCCAATTTGCATGTGAGATAATCAGTGGATAAGGTTATGGGGTATTCTTTTTCCGCTGGAGCGAGTGTATTTCGATGTGCAAGGTGAAACGAGCAGGCTGCTCATGTGATTCACTTGTCGTTTGCAATCCACTACCTAGTTTCAAACGGACTACAACAAGCTGTCTGAGCCAACTTACTTAAATGTCTTCAAAAATGAGCTGACTTAAGTGGTAGAGCTAAACGCTGTTGACATTATCAATCAATACTCATCACTTATACAGAATGCTCCATCTGCTATCAGCTTAGTTAGTTGTGTTATGACAGAATGAGTCATGATATGCTAAATTTCTGCCACCTATATGTAATCTCTACGCATATGAATCGCTCCTGACAGTGAGTAACGAAAAGAGGAATCTAAAGAACTCAACCTGCTCATAAGATGCTACGTGCTTCTTCTATGGGCAATTCCCGTAAGCCGTTTTATCGCATCCCGAGACTTGGAAGGCAAGCCATAAGTATAAACCAAACTAGCTGTGAAGTCGACGCCTCGCTCATTCACAAAAGAACACTGAGGCTAGCTAAATCACTGCAAGGAACCATTTTGTAGTACACCGGGGTCAGTGTCTCTCACAGCCAGTTTGGTGTTTGTTCCATGGTCTGCGTCGAAAGACAACGAGGATATGTTACCATTAGCTACGTTCACATAAAGCAACATATTTGCTCTCTGAATTACTTGTCCTAAAAGGCTTTCAAACACCATTTTCCGTCAGTATTAATGTTGAGCTTCTGCCAAAATGAGTTATGCATTTTTTTTTCGGGTTGTTCATGGAATGAAGACAAAATCAAACTTTCCTATTCTGTATCGTTTTTCACAACATCCTTTCTAAACACTGCATATTCACCGTCTGATAACAGCCATTGTTTGGCTGCATCAGAATCACGCGTAAGGAACTGCGAGTTGAGGCAATACAAGTTTAAAAACAAATGTGTCCACCATTTTCGGAAATGTTAACACATAAGCCTGAACTGAATGAATAAATAAGAAACCCCACGCACGGTTTTGCAATAATGTGTGAAGTGCTGATACGGAGATGTAAAGCTTTGAACAATCAGATTGCCAGCACACTTATTCGAGGGTTGGTTTTAGCTTATTGGATAATCGTGAACATGAAACCAATCAATGATAACGACGGAGCACATTTTATTCTTGAAAGACTTCACTTATAATGTTTTTTTTTGATTACGCGATTTGAGACAATAGTGAGCTATAAGTCTTTTTATTCTGGTAACGGAGCCATTTCAGTCAACGAGACAGATGAATCCATTTTTTTGTAATTATGTGGTCGAGCAAAATTGCAACACGGAAATATAGTGATCGAAAAACATATCAAAGAGACGTGGGTTAAATGCATGTTCGGTAAGTCACTATTACAGGGAGTTTGCAACGTTTTCTTCCTGCTTGTTACATTTACCTTTCACCATGAACAAAACTTTGAAAATAAAATGTTGAGATTACCATTGCGCAGGCACGCTCAAACAAAGAGGTCAGTGAGTCTCGGTGGGAAAAATAATGATTTGCATGGATATTTCATTCTGTATGGAGGAAATTGCCGATAAAATGAACAAATGTGAATGTGCAACCTGACCTGGCAAAGTTTTCATGAGAATATCCATCCATTCCAAGCTGCACTATTGAGTACGATGTAGATAGAAATGCAGAAATATGATCAGAAGTGGTGACAGTGGATAGGCAGAACTTTATTGACTCGGGATGAAAATTTATCTTGTATTATATTGTGTACAATACCTAATCTGCGTTGTATACAAACAGAATTATTTGAATTGCAGAATGACCTGGGTGCGTATGCTGTTATATCCACGTCTGCTGTGATCTTTCTTACGATTTTTCTGAGAAAAAAATGGACCGCCCATAATTCTAATCAATTTTCTCAGCAAGATTCATCCAAAATTGCTTTACATTTAATACTTTCAATCCGTTTATCCATTGTCGCTGGCAGGCGGATTTCCAACAGTTCCAAAATATTTGAAAAAAACACATTGGTGAAGAAGCTTGTTACGATGTACCATTTTAGTGATCTCTGAAATAATTGCATCAGAGTGAAGTTAAAAACAAGCTTTGTTTTACGTTTCTATTCTTTGATCCCAATTTCTGATGCTTTATACGTTACTCTGAAGTATTTTAGGAGATTCACTTAGTTAAATTAATCATGAGGTTAAAGAAAGCATCTATGGCGCAAAGGGCTCTTACCCCCGAACGCGTAGTTGAGGGAAGAACACACTGTATTGCTATCATCCGCTTTGCGAGAACCTGTTGCAAACAGTTAATTCACCAAGGGCTCCGTTAATGGAATGCTATTTTCTCAGTGTGGCAAAGAAAACCGTGCAATAAGTTAAAGTAACTGCCGTGTGTTGGCCGCGAATTAGTTATACGAACTGCGTCCCGGGTGGAACTTTCTTCTCAACCGAGCAATCTGCCAATCACTAATTACTAAAGTGGTGAATGACTCTGACAAAATCAGGCTCTATGTCATAAGTGGCTGCTACAACGTCACTCTATGATAACAATGGCCATGATATTTGCTTTCTGATGTCTTCTGGAGAATATAGTGAAATTCAGTAGACAAACCCCAGCTCTGAATTAATAATTGAAATTTTGTTGGTGGCTGTAAAATAAAAAGGGAGTAATTTGTAAAAGCTGAACGGGCTACTCCAAACATTGAACATTTTAATAAGGAGTAATTTGGTATTTAAATAATCCAGATTTATGATTATTATTTTAAACTTCGGAAAGTGTCCACAATCGCATGTAAAATATTGTAACAGGTAAAACAATGTTTTGGTGTATACAAGAGATAGGGAGAATGGAACCTACCGGGAATCAAGCAGGTGACTGTATGCTTTTAGTGTGTGGGAGACATGAGAGAAGGCTTGGGAGCTGCAACCCGATTGTATCACCAGCAGCGAACAATTCATAAAAATGGCTTTTCAGGAATTCGACTGCCTAACCTTACCTGCTTTTACCTTTCAGACCCAAATATTTTATCCTAACATGTAGTCTGTAAAGCCTTGATGATGGTAACTGAAGGAAAATAATACTTCGTGTAAAATATCGAGCTAACCTCATAACGTTTTTTTATTATGAGTTAACAAAACATATAATTAGAATATTGGTAGCGCTAGAAACAAAACGCCAACCATGCCGTCAGCATAACAGGTCCGTAAACAAGTACATGTGGAACATTATAAATGAAAGGAAAACAAGGATTACATAGAAAACAGAGGACGGAAGTATCTTACGGTTGACCTACAGTCGGCTAATCAGCTGATGCACGGGAAGTGCAATGGAATGTCTATCATCAAGTCTGAATTGAAATCAATCATTTGAACTGGATTAGCAGTGCTTCCTCCTCACGGAAATGCGTCTGTTAAGGTAAAAGATTTACACTTCTGATATGCATGTGTAGTTGAAACAGTATGTGATTGGTATGCTTCTTTTGGGTAACTGTTGAGCTGCTCGCTGTCAACCAGGGCTTATCGATCGACCAACAATTTTCCTAGTAAATTGTTAATGATGCTCATACAAGTAACTTGTAAGGGGCACAAAAGCATGCAAACATGCAAACTCATTTTGATTCATTGTTTATTTTTTCGGTCTCTGGCTCCACGCAAAACGTCTGAGTGCATCCAGGTAGCAGCAAACGGGCATTTCGAACGATCCGTTCCTCGCACGATTAAACAATTACCGGCCTATGGGGTCACGATTTCTCACAGGAAAGGTTAACACACAAGAACGATAAATAGCTGCAACACTTGGAACACTTTTGACGGCGTGATTAGCATAAACTTCAACTTGTTTCGACTATCCATAGGATGTACATAAATTCAAACAGCTAACATTTATTCTTGCTTCTGTCTTTGTTTTACGGTAAGCAGTGTTATTTCTCCAAGTCATTTTGATTGCTCCTAATATTATGCTTAGATTTATTTCCTCGTGTAATGCTATGCCTCGTTTTTCTATCTCTTACTCAGTTTTCCACTTAGATAGTACTTCTCCTAGCTTTCGTATTCATGCGCAAAAATGGCGCGCGCTTTTTCCTGGAACCTGTAAAGTCCATGTTGAGGATAAGAACNNCATCCGTCTGCTGTCCACACTCGGGGTGGCCGAGTTTTTATCATTATTACAATTATTGCTTTCTAAACTAGTACTCTCCACTATTTGTTCCCAAAGGTTCCTAGTCAAGTCGGGAAAGTTTAAGGATTATCGAAACAAAGGTAAGTTTCGAAAAGTTTTTCTTTGGTTGTTTATACACATGTATAGGACAAAATTATCCGATTAACATATTACAACAGGGCCACAGATTGAAATCATGGTACAAAGGTAAAGAAGCGTCACAGTGCCTGAAGCAGATTGTCCCAAAATGTCAACAGAATTACAACTATTCGATAGAAAGATTCTGTGAAAGACATTTGATTAACTGGTCATTTTCTTTGCAAAGAATAATCCTGGTCTTGTGTATTGTCCTGTGTTTAGTTATGTTGGATTCGAACCAGGTGGCAAGAGACCCGTGAAAACAACATGACTGATTTAAAATTAATTCAATTATGCGACAGAAGTTGGTCGACGTCACTCCCACCAAATGGTAAACGTGTTTGATTGCGGTTAGTTTTCTCTAACAAGAAATTGGCACCAGGTTTTGACAGCAAACGCCGAGAGCATTGAAAACAATTATCCTGTGTTTCACACGTATCTGTTAACAATCTGACACTTTATTAAACTTACCGTTTCAATGTGACATCGAGAAACTGCCATTAACGAAATCCTGAACGCACATGTTTACCGTAATCGTTCACCCGATGTTCTATTCATTCAACTGATCGGTAGACATCAACAATTTAGGAAATTAAACCAAATGACAGTATCTCCTTGCCTTCTTCTTTTGTTTTTCACTTTTATTACGACATACGTGTTTACTTAATAGCTTGCCTTCGTTTACCGTTACATTACGTTTCCTAATTTGCTTGGCTAGATATCGGATTTTGTAATTTACATGGCATTCATTTTGCAGTCCTCCTCACATTTCCTTTGCACGTTTGTTAGTCAACACCCTAGTCTTCACTGGAAGTCCCTTCTCACGTTTATTCACCAAAATCCCATAAAAAGTTTTCCAAACCCTATGAAAAATGGTTGAATTTTGTTTGGTTTTATAAGCAACTCGGCCAGTTTGAGAATTCGTCCTGCATTTAGCAGATTCCAGAGAGAAAGACAAAACAATGATCGAAAACAGACATTTGCAACGAGGTTGATTGACAGCTTCTCGGTTTGATTGGTGAGATGATTTGACGGATAGTAAGATCGGATGATTCGAGAATAGGTGGAGGAAAATCCGAGTGGAATAACGATATGTGGAAACAGACCAGACAGAGATCTTCAGACACATTCATAAAATGGGATCATTCTTTGAGTCCCTGGCGTCCACTCCAGCTTTTGCAATGAAAGCTTAAAAGCAACAAGCTGCTTTTGGCGAACCACAAATGAACAGTGGATTTATCATTCATTTTATTGGATGATTTGATTTATAAGCATTTGTTGATTTTGCGTTATTTAAAAAACCAAGCATATTTTGTGACAAATTATGGGGTTGCACTCACAATCGCCTCAAAGAAGCAACTCAAATCTCCCAACACTTTCATGTAGCAAGCAATCCATTTCTAACCATGGTGGCTAATTCAAGAATGAGCAGTAAAACGTACTGACCATGTAGGAATGTGTTAATACGTACGCTATGAATGGGGAAAATGCATTCGACTTCATCTGTTGCCGTTTCATTCTTGCAGGCGAACAACACCATGGCATAAACACTAGATTCAGGGCGGCTCACAACCAGGTGTAAGGAATCGTCGTTGTAAAATGCTAACCAGTGGCCGTTGCTGGAGTAGCACACACAACTCCGATTTAACTGAGCCGCAGCGAGTGTCGGACTTCACCCGCGAATGACCCATGGTTTGAGACAAAAACGTTCTTTCGTAGTGGGTTTAGCGCCTGCAGCCTTTACACCAGGTGGCTTTGAATTTGTCAAGCTCACTGAAAGCTTTTGTTTTCCCAAGCCTTGTTTCATTTCATCAATCCAAGTACTCCAAATTAACGGTTATCGTGACAAGTTGTAATTCGTGAACGCCCTGTAGTTATTTTCTCCTTCCATCAGATAATGCACGATAATGTAGAATAAAAAATCTATTCTAGTTCAAACTCAGAAAACATAACGGCGAATGAATTATTGATGGCAACAATCCTCCTCTTCAACTTGTCCACTGTGAATCCAAACGGTCTGTTCGTTTCACTTTGCCATGTTCAGGTTGATTAAAACACAATGTCACTTAACACAAACAACTGAATCCATATTTCATTGCTAGAACTGGTTCCAGCCACTTTCAAACAAAACATAATTATAATTCAAACTTACACAAACACCAAAGGAAGACCTTTTGTGATAAACGAAATGCGAAAAGTAGTCAATGCTTTTCAACTGAGCAATGGAGTGATCGATTTCATCTGAAGAAAACGGATTGCATTGCTTAACGATGTAATTGTTATTAATAGTTTTCGGTAACGTGGAACTCGTGTGTAACAACCTTGATTTATAGCCCCGAAAAGGCCGGGTGTTTGAAGTAATTGTTCGCTTATACGGAATTCCCGTTTTTTGAGTTAGATGGTAGCTATCACGCAAGATCATAATTGCTCTCAACAGGTGTTTTTGTAATCAATGGAAATTGATAAAATCGAATAAGACACAATCGAGAGCCCGGTTTCCACCAAACGGGGATTGGTACTGTTCGTTTCTCTTCATACCATGGACAGCAATAGTGGTGTTCGTGGGTACGCTTTGGTAACTGCCTTGCTGTTGCTGTTATACCTAAATCAACAGACCCACAAAAAGACTAAGTTATGATTGGCTTTTCCATACGGAATACTGGAGATTGGGCCTATTGATTGTTTTAACCTCAATGTTTATAAACTGATCAAATGAATGATCTTTGTTACCTTTCGTTGATAAACACATATATATCATCGAAAATTTCTGTGCTCAGATTAACATTATATTGTACAGGATATGTTCCAATACCGAACCCCGTATGTTTGTGTGTTGGTATGGAGTGATCCGGAGAGCTTTAGGGAAATTATCACTGCGGAGATTCATCAGAGGAAGTATTTGATATAGTTTCTTATTAATTTTGTACCGAGCTCACTTCGAACGTATCTCGTTTGATAAAGGGAGCAGTACACTATGACAAAGTTATCCTTCCTTGGGATCAGTAATACCTTTTAAAGTTTGATAAAAAACGGGGACAAAATCGACATTGAAACGAGCAATTTATTTAGCTAAACTAAACTAAATATGATGGATCAATCTCACTGTGGTAGAATGCATGGTGATATATATATATAACGCAATGCCAACCGTAATGTGCACTTTGGGAGTAGAATGGAGACTAAAAGGTCTTGAAGGAATCATTGCGATGATTCTGTATCATGTTTTGTGGGTTGAAACAGTATAACTTCAGCCAACTGGGCACTAGGGCTGATGATCAGACAGAAGACTATCGGATAGACATACCTGACAAGCATGAAGGACCCCCAAAACCGGTCCTTTACTTTGAGCGAAATTTTGGCAACTCACTCAAGTAGAACTCAAGTGGTACTTACTAGTAGTAGTCATGGTGGTAGTTGTAGTGTTCTGAACAAGGTGCACTGTATGCGAATAGTTGTGTGATCTCGGTGTAGTTACCATTACTGGTGAAGCCATTTTCTCGAAACGTCAATCCTTTATTGTCTTCCGACTTTAGTGTTTGACATTTTCGGAGAATAAATCTTGGTTTGCGTTCATCGTGTCACATTAGATGTTGGTCGTAATTTATCGTCACCCGTTGCTCTCCATCGTTAACATTGCAGTTTGAGGAGTGATACCGAATGATATACAGAAAGGTGGCGTCAGATTTCCCATTTTGCGACATGTAAGAACCTGAATATTTGCAATGCGCTATAACATATGCCTTATTCTCTAAATTGGTTTCTTTTACACAGAAGTTGTTTTACGCGCCTGAGAAACCTTAATGTCAGCTACATTGATATATGAATGTAAAATAAGGCAGTATACTATAAAAGAACTGTACGATACAACAACGTCTAATGAAAAACTGGAATAATTGCAGACGTCATGCCCCCCGCTTCCCTGATGATTCCATGAGAATTAATGTTCGCCTGAAAATCGTCGCGACCTACGTTTTCTTTGGAACTGAATTTAAGTGACAATACAGATACCGTGGGAAACGTTCTGAGTGGAGATCACAGCCGAGTTTGGTGCGAGTTTTTGAGTTAAAAGTTACGTTTAGATCTATGACAAAAGAAGTAATTTCATTCAGGTTTTGATAAAAGTGCAAGCTTCAGGTTTTTGTGATGGCGTTAACATTAGGGTCTTTTGCATGTCTTACTCCTGGTAATCAAAGTACCTATATTACTTGGCCAAGGGACAAAATGTATTTTATTGATCAGATAAAACCGTTTATTAATGCGCTGTGAAACCAACCGCTTTATTTTCTTGTTGTTATTGATGGCTGTGCAACAGAAACAAACGCGGTTTAAGCTTAACCTGATCACGAGAAGATCCACATGCGTTTGACTACATTTTGTTTGGTCCCCAAGCTTAGGTCTTGTCGTGCCGTGCAGAAACAAGGGTGTAGTTGTTTTCAAAGTAATTGTTGTAGTTAATTTCACAGTAAGCTATTCGACTATGCATTGGGGTGCGATGTAGCGGAAAAAACCTTAAGTTGACTATGTTCACACAATATTGAAAAGCCATTGAGTTAATAATGAAAAGCATATCTGAAAAAGTGAATGAGTGCGCCTTTTTAAATCAATTCTGCGTTGTAAGGTGAATATTATTGATACAAAAATGGAAGTTCCTACAAAGGTATGATACGTACCACCACAGTTATTTCAATAGATTAATTACGATATACGTATTCCGGTAACTACGAATATTTTTACTGATAATCACAAACCTAGTAATATCCTCTAACACAATATCAAAAACACCACCAAGTAATCTCATTAGAGTAATTGCAGTGTAACTGGAACTGTTGTATTTCTCGCTCAGAGTGGTTACAAATGATCTGTAAAATGAGTCAAGTAATTGGAATTTCCTTCCTCGGAAGACAGTTTATTGCATGCGCAGACAGGGTTACGGTTATAGCCAAGCTCCAAATGATGCAATCGTGTGTTGGCCAGTAAGCTGAAGAACACTAATGGAATTACTTCGGGTGAATGACTAATTATTGCTTCCGTTACGTCCGATTCCCTTCAGTGAGTCAGTAAGTAAACTGAGAACCCCTTGAATGAACTTAACAAACGAAAACAGTGCTTTACGTACCCTGATATCCACATAGGTCAATAAGCAGTAATAGTGATCTTGAATAGATTTTGGGCAGGACAGTTAGCAGCGCAAATGCACTTGAACAGGTTGTTTGTGCCAAGATTAACATGGGATTGACGGTCACTTGCAGGTGTCTAAACATGTCGCTCGTGAATTTTCACTCTCAGTGCGATGCCAATACATGTGCTACAATTGATATAACTTATATTCCGTACAAAACGTTTGACATTATTCTCATACTGCGCTGATCCATTTTATCCTACTACTTTGATACTCGTTTGTACACATTTTTGTTTTGTATCGTTTCTCTTATCTGGAATAACTCGGGCTTATGACTATGCACCAAGCAAACGGACGTTATCTTCTGCAACACACTGTATCAGCTGAATGTTGATCGGTCTATCGGTTTGGGTTAGTTTAAGTTCTTCACTTAAAAGGGTTTTGTAATTAATCTCTTCAGAATAGCCAAAAATACATTTCATAATATTAGGTAACATTTAGTCTTTTAGTGTTACGATAACTGTGCAGTTATTTTTTGACATTTAATGATGTGTAAAAAATACCTAATTATTTTTAAATACACGTTGGAGAATCCTGAAGAAGGTGTTATATCCAGCTGTTCACGCATGATGTCAGTGTTTCTTCTCCAGTTCCCCGAGAAGGGAAAAATGTTCTAGAATAACAAACGTCAAGAGCAAACATTTTGGCACCAAAATTCCTTCCAGATACTCTTCCTCTACCCACATCTACGATGGGAATAACAATTATATGTACCTCCCCAGTTAAGGATCCCTAAACCACCGTGGCTGTGGGAAAACATCAACTAACAGATGGACAAATTTTCCAGCCGGCTTGTTCGGTTCTTGTTCAACTATTTAAGTAAACCACGCGCCTACGGGTCGTGTTTATTCTCAGATAGTCTTATCATAAAACATTTTTAAGGGTTGAGAGATTACCGATAAATGTTCCTAGCTGTTGGATATAGTAGTCAGGAATGATTCATAGCAATCAAATGAGTTTTGATTTTAAACGATTGTTCGTGATATTTCGATGTTTTGGTAGCACAATTCGAAGGCAAATTGTTTCACTTCAAAAGAGCATGGCTTAATGTAGATTTGAATTCATAAACAAAATAACTATTTCCCGAATGATATTCTACACATTTGATCACGTAGTTAAACACGAGAGCTATTTAGTCATTTACCTATGCCCGGGTTCCTAATAAACCAAACGAATTTACGCCGTAGGTTCGTACTCTGTCCCCGTCTGTTCCTCGCCTTCATAAATGATCTACCGAAAGTGTTAGGCCCAAAAACGATGCTGTTTGCAGGTGACGCCAAAATCTGGAACACGATAACAGAACCCGGGGGCTCTCTAACACTTCAGGAATCACTCAACGCAGCTTATCAGTGATCTAAGGAAAACGACACTGAATGTAATGTTTCTAAATGCAAAGTCCTATCCCTACACCACAAGCGAGGATTCTCGTATTTCCTCTGGGATCAGCATCTACCACACAATTCTAGTGTAAAGGACTTAGGTATTATTGTTCAAGAGAATTCAAGCTACTCCATCAATTGTGCGAAGGTTTCGGCGGCTGCTATGAAGAAAACCGTCTTACTTCGGTGAGTCTTTGGTCGCTTTGAATTATCACTATTGTCACGTTTGCTATCAGCGTACTTTCGACCGTACACAGAGTACGCCATCACAGCTTGGAGTCCGTGGTTGTAACGTGATCGCAAGATGCCTGAGCGTCCAAAAGTATGACCACCAAGGTGGTCAAGGGCTTGCATTACCTGACATATGAGGAGAGATTACAATCACTGGGACTATATTCTGCTCAGTACCGCCGAACTCGAGGAGACTTGATTTTGACGTATCAAATACTGCCGAACCCAAACCATCCGTATCGATCGCTGCTCATGTTATCCAACAATGTATGTCTAAGGGGACACCGTTTCAAGCTACTGATTCCCAAGTGTCCATTGAAATGCCGGCGCCGGTCTTTTGCAGTCAGAGTATCCAGTACTTGGAACACCTATGTCGTTTGTGCACCCACTATTGAACCTCTCAAGCAGAGACATTCGTACACCAATAAAGCAAACGCAAACTCACTGTAGCCTACATTCTCTAGTATCTTCTACCGGGAACTCTATGTGGCTCCTTTTTTGACGTGTAACGATTCATCTGTGTAAATATCCTATGGGAACAAGGGAAGCTGGAACTTGTAAGTTATTCCCATAATAAACTTTGAATTTGACTTTGAGTCACCCCCTTTGGTGTACAATAGTTGTGGTTTATTATCAACCCATGTCGGGTTTTGGCTGCCATCCGCCGCGGAGGTTTTATAAATCTTTCTGTGTAACCCCGTTTTCATGTGCCCCAAAACCATTACTGCAATCGTTTAAGTTCCCCTCTCACGCGACATCCGGAATAGTCTCCATGATCGGGTGAATGAAAACAAACGTGTGATCATATCCAATATAAATATGGAACTAACCCTACTAATCCATTATGTGAATTTTTCCCTACAGAAGATATTGTTCTCCTTAATTGGTGAGGTGTTTTGTGATTTAATGAAAATAAAACGATTCATTACAAATATGCTTGTTCAAACTTTTGTGATCTGTTTGAAATAATTATAGAACGTGGTTGTGAAATGGCCATTCACACGTTAAGTTACGTATGGGAGTCTAATTTTCTTCGACATCGAATGTCTGAATATGAACTGGAGAACTATGACGGGCTTTCCGTGCATAGGTATAGGTTCGTATGATCCCCGTTATGTGGTGGTTGTTTGTGTACTTAGTCCGCATCGGGAGATTCGAAGTAATAGTGATGGCATATGGTAAGTGAACACTGTTACAGATTCTGATGATGGAATCCATTGCTCTGTAGAATTTTACTCTTCAAATGTTGAATACGTTTTTTTGCGTTGGAAGCTTCTGCGATGATTGATCGGTGGTGGTGAATAGTTGTTTCTACCATACTGAAACGGGTCTACCGTGTTCCATGCCTGCAAACTGTCTAACCCAAAAGCAGAAGTTTACGTGGATCCAGGTATTCGCTCAGTTTGTTCTCGGACGACCCTGAAGCTTCGAGGTAAGGGAGTTGACTCAAAATCTGACCCTTGGTGCTCATGCGTTTGCAGAGATGCAAACTGGATAAGAGTTTCAAAAGGATCAAAAATGTCTTCTCAGTAGTGTTTCTCAGTACTCACAGTGTTTTCAAAGCAAACATAAAGGACTTTTTGGTTTGTTTATCCATACGTAATAATCCGATGCATATGTAGGATGATCAAAACCACAGCTGATCGTCTTCTACAAAAGATACAAGAAATAACAGCATATGCTTGAAAACAAAAATCGGGATTAGGGAAATACATTGAATACATGTGTTAACAAGTTGTAGGCCAATGGACGAAGTGAATTTTACAGTCGTTTCCTCGTTGACATAATATTCTTGGAGTCAACAACAATTCATAGTAATACATTTAGACTTCTGGATGGCGGTTTCCTATGGTAGGACGCAAACGTTACCCACAGAAGTTCATAAACATAAGTACGGGTCATGGAATGGATATTACGCTCACACGGAGACCCTTATATCATTCATATATTATGAGAGGCTCATTATGGGTAAAGTTAATTAAGGCAAAGATGCATAATTCCTTCAATTTCTCATTGTGTTGAAACTGGATTCGAGGGCTTTGGGGTTTAAGTGAATTTTTGAATTTGAATTATCAATATCAAGATGCCATGGTCATTAATCGGCATAACCTGATGGTGGCTATGAGCTCTGCCGTAAGCAGCAGGTAAATTCTTCCCAATAAGGTGCATTTCATCAATCTTTACAAGCGGGAACGGAAATCCAACTTAACTATATTACGTCCAATCTAGTTATCTAGTAGACCAGCGATTATGGATTGAGTGTGCCACAGAGTAGACGGCGGCCGTGAGTGAATTCAAAAGTGTTATAATTCTCGGGATATTTTCGGAACGCATACTTCACCGCTCTTTATCTGTAAGATTTGTGTTATTTTAAAAACAATGTGATGCTTTATGCTCAGTAAATAAAACACAAAGCAAAATGTCTAAACTTATTAGTTATTATTTCATTGTCGTTAACAAAAGTGATATGAAAATATAGACTCTATCAGCATTGTGGACACAGAATCGATTTTTTTCATGTTTAACTTCAAAATGAAAGGAGAGGAAGTTGCTTTTATTTTGAACATTTGATGAATATAATCTGATGAGGTCTTTTGTTGTATTTGAAGGCTCGTGGGAAAATACACCGATCAGCATGAATTGCAACGGAACGCCTAAATTAGTTAAGGAAAGCTCCTTCTCAAATTACAACTGGCCCCTCGTTTTAGGTGCAACGCACGGAAAGTTCAGACATATGTATTCAGAAAGATTGAGTCCTGCCAATTCAATCAGCTTGTGACCAACACATTGTATGCATGGAAATTATTGATTTATTTCAATACTCAAAGGAAACCTATAGGAAAAAGAGGACGCCAGTGGCGCATATAAATTCAGACGGGCAGGCATTCATAAACGCTGTGCTAAGGTTTTTGATTATAAATCAATGGCTGCAATCCAAAAGCAGAAAAGAGCTGTTGACGAAAGGCAAGGTGTACGGTTGACATGTAAGCGACTCCATATCAGATATAAATTAGAATCGGAAAACATTAGAAATTTTCTGTAAGGTGTCAATAAACAAACGGCATACCAGTTGTTTTGCTTAATCATTAGCAGCCCATTTGCTTCACCTTAGATCTTTATTTCAGGAGCTATTCGAGAAAAAAGTGAAAACGTCATTTGATGACAAATTCAAATTGAATAATTCATATAATTTTGTCGCTTTCCAAACGATTTTGAGTAAGAAGTAAATTACCGCAGTCACAGTGCATGCTTATGCATTCGTTATAGAAACAATAAAAAGCAATACATATTGCGTTTATTCCGAGTGTTCACTAGTAAAATACGTTGTACCGTTCTTCATTACATTGCATTTATATTTGTTATGAAATGGCTTGTTTCTTTGTTGATTTCCGGCCAACTTACGAAGCGATGAAAACTGAAGCAATGTGGTCATCGTGATAAACTCGAATAATGCATGAGCCATATGCCTCAGGTGCAATTAACACGGTTGATCTTTAAATCATTTATTACATCCTGAGAGACTGATATAACTCGTTATTTGCTATCCTTCCGATATAATCATATTGATAATTTATTCATTATTTATTTAATTAAATTATATATGATTCCCTGTTTCAAAATGTCTGTGTATTTCACCAATTTCGGATGGCTTTTAATTGCAGAAATTAAACGTGTAAGTTTTTTTAACAGTTCCACATAAATGTTGTCCTTAGTTACTTTTTTTCTTATAGTCGTCACATCACCGCCTTTTCTTTTTTTGTTATTAATTTAGATGCAAACGTACCGGGAAGTTCAGTGATGTACCGGGTGCATACTCGTTTATTTCACTTTTGGCTTTTGTTCAAAACATAATTATAAAAAGAATTGTTCTCAAATTGGATTGACAGAAAAAGGAATAACTATGTGAAACTTTAAAGCACGCATTATTTTGACTCGCAATCGACACAGACGTTGCAACCACGCTTAAAATTGTGAAGTTTGACGGGCTTTAAAAATAAAACGAGGATTTGGGTAAGTTCTTTTTCCGCTTGCGCATATTAAGAATGATATAATTACTACTCCGGTCTTGTGCCATGTTGCGACTAACTCAACATTACTCCTTCTCGTAATTAAGTGGTTTCGTCCACAGGAACCTAGAAGCAAATCGCTTCACCAAAAACGTACATCGGGGATTACGTACGCTTTGATGAAAACCTATTGGCAGTTTAACAGGCATTTTTCGACAAATAATCTATCAAAATCTCGAGCACCAAGGAAAAACATCCGTGATGTTACATTTCACGGGAATAAGAAACATATGGAATTAGTTACAGCTTTAACTAATTCTATAACTACTGTTTTCTTCCGGTTTGTTTAGGAATATTGGTTCCTAAATACCAAAGAATACTGAAACTGACGGTATTCACGTTAAGACCGTAGAACATTGACACCATTATGAACGCTAATTTCGGGGTTTATGAGTTTCTGTTCTCTCAGCACAAGTGACATGAAATCAACGAACATGTGAAGACTTTGAAGAATTATCTTTCATGTATTGATAAACAAGCACACTATTGAAATATCTACAAAATCCGTCAATGTCAATGCCAATTTGATTCAAAGTAAAGTATGTTTCATAGATCTGTACTTTTTACTTTAGTTGACTTTTCATTTTCTATGTCGTGTGTTTGTCTGTTCATTTCTCGCTCATCTGAAAAGTTTACCATCATATATTTAATTAACAAAATAATAATTCAAATGTATTTAAATAGTAAACCGTTTGGTATGATGGGAATCTAAGGGAAGCCAATTGTGTGATATCCCTAACCAGTATTTTAAATGAATGGTACAATCTATTACTGCCACACGTTTCCAACCACTGGTGCTAGACTGTGTATTCAGTTAAGTTTGTATATTAAACATTGTGTATTCCACGAATAAAATTATACGTATCGTGGGTTACACCTTGCTCGCTCGAAAGGAAGGATGTGCAACTTTTTCTGGACATAAGTTTACATATCTTCGTAAGCACATCCTATTATTTTATATTAAACAATTTCACTTTCTCAACGGAGAAAATTACGGTGCAAAATTACAGCAAGCTATTCTTCAGTGTGTTATCACTTTGAGAATTTGTATTGTTTTACTCACCTTTATCCCTCTCAATGAGTCGATAGGATTCAGTCGGCGTCATCTTATAGTACTGATTTACACTATGTATTTCAATAGAAGTTATCGTGTATGTATGCATTCCCCAAACAATATAATCAAGCTATGTGTGAGATGTTAACAAAGGATGTCCTGGACTTCCAAGAGACAAATCTAATCCTAAATAATCAAGCGTATTATTGATGTGCAGTAAATGCAGTACTAGTGATTTAGCATGTCGTAAACACAGTACGCGTACAATGAATGCCTCGTCGTTCGGCGGTACACGATAGATCCAATCGTAAAACTTGTTATCTCTTACTTGTTGTCACATGATGAGGTTTCATCGATCAATAGTAAGATCAACAGCCTTCATGTTTATAGAATATATTTTCTGTAACTGTCCAGTCGCTGATGTTTAGTGAATGTGAACGTGGAGTATTCGCGGCACGGTTTGAACGCCTCCATCGCTTTTTTTCGAATACCCATAGATGTTATAAATAAATATTTATTCTAATTCGCTTCCATAAGGCTAATCAAGATATTTAAAAAACACTGGATCAAACAAACGAACACGCACCTATAAGGAGTTCCCTCGGAAGAAGTTGAGTTCTTTAAAAAGCATCCATTACATTCTATAGATAAATTAGGCTAGTGTAATCAGTCACGAGAGTAAATAAATGTTTTCCATGCATACTATGTATTATACAACAGATGAAGCGGATTGCTGCGCGCCGTCATCGATTGCAATGTTGATTCGTTGCATATCAGACTATGCCAACGCAACTTAAATTACCATTGCTTTTGTGGTGTGAGCACATCCCACAATCGTTTGCATACAAAATGTGAAGGAGATTTAAAAAATAAATGGAGAAATTTGAATGCAGATTAAATTGAAAGTGAGTGAGTTCATTTGTCCTCAGGTTTTGATTCATCAAGGTCAGAGCTGTCAGTAGACATACAATCTGATCTCCCTTTTTTGAAGGGCAATGTTTCTGAGGGTGACGACTGATGAACTTCAGTTGATAAATGCTAAAAACAAATATAGTTGACTTCAAAACTCCAAATTTTCATATTGAAATAGCTCATCTAGTTGACGCATGAGCCGTCTCAGGCGGTAGTTAAAAGACAGGAGGTTTTGAGTGACAATAAATCATCTGTAATACTCTTCCTGGAAGACCCAAAGGCGACGTCAGTTAGAGCTAACCTGAGTGCATACAAGTGCAAATGTGGTCGTATTGTGATTATGTAAAACAGTGCAACCCTGCACAACAAAAGTTTTCCTTTTTGTTTTTCACTGTTTCCCTACTTTTATTTATTATTCACACATTTTTGCTGGTTTACCTAATAAAGACTTCTGAATTCTTTGTCACGATTTACCTTTTATCTGCCATTTGACTCACATATCCGTTGATGACTTATCTTTCTACGAAAATGCTTCAACTACACTTTTCCGTATGTAAAAACTTTCATATAAAAATTCTCCCTGACCGCACTTATCCTTACATGATGACCTATCCAAATGACGGTTACTTTCGTCAAGGCTTCGGGCATAACGTTCAATATCCTTTAGCATTGTCCTTTACAGGTATTCCACAGTTCTCTATTTTTCAATAATCCTTGCAAACCGAGCAGCGCGTCATTTCTGAATTTCTCATCAACTTTGATTTTTTTCTCTATATTATTTTCTTCTTGCAATTATATATA
>UZAN01039516.1:0-10399 GCA_900618425.1 Echinostoma caproni
CTTCAGTTGCATTGGTGTGTACACGTGATCCAGCTCGATGAGCCTGTTTATTGAGTTGGCTGAGAAGTGCCAAGCCTCGAGAAACTCTCTGATGTGTTTTGACCTGGCTTGGTCGATAATTCTCACTGATTCAAAGTCAAATTGATGTCCTTCTTGATCTTCGTGGGGGGAGATCAACGATAATGGGTCATGTCTCCTGATTGTCAATTGGTATCCACGACTCCTTGCTGACAGTTTCCTCCCAGTTTGTCCGACATAGTGTTTTGAACAGTTCTTGCAGTTTATTTTGTAGATGACGCTGCTCTTGTCCTTCTCCTTTGTTCTCTCCTTTGGTTTTGACAGAAGTCTCCTTAGACATGCAGTCGGTTTGTGAGCGACTTGGATTCCGTGTGATCTGCGCAGTCTTGCCGTTATTTCCGAAATGTCCTTGATGTACGGCAGGGTTGCTCTTGTTCCCGATTCTCCGCCTGTTGTTTGTTTACTTTTTTGAGTCACAGTTTTTTTCATAAAGATGCAGGTGTAGCCATTGTGAGCAAATAGCCTGAGGATATCGGTGCTGCAGTGCGTTTCGATTCTTCCGAACAACGTTCGAACACGGCATCTTTTGTGACTGTGTGGATGATTACTTTTGCAGTTTAGGATTGGATCCATATGAGTTGCTTTGCGAGAGATCGTTGCCTCCAGTTTTCCGGATGGCGTTCTGATAATCATGATGTCCAAAAATGCCAGTTATTTACCCTTCTCTGACTCCATTTTGAACTTGATGCCATTGAATGTGTTGTTGATGTTGTGTGTTGTTTCTAGTTCCGACTTCTCCAAGATGACGAATGTCATCAATGAATCGAAGCCAACATTTTGACATGATTCTCGGTAGTACCTACTTTTCCAGCTTTTGCATTACGGCTTCGGCCATCAATCCAGAAACTGGTGATTCCATTGGTGTTCCTTTCAGCGGTTCGTAGATTTCACCCTCTAATTTGAAGTATGTTTGCATGCATAGTTTCATGAGTTCACAAATGACAGCTGGTTCCATTGGTTGATTTGGTAGGTGCTCAGTTATCAATCCCCACAGCGGTGACGTCGAACGAGACCATTATTTCGTCTTGTTGAATGTTGACAGTTTTGAACTTGCCCAGGAAGTGTCTTAATTTCATGACGCTCTACTCTATTACTCCACTCTACTCTAATTCCAAATCTTTGTTCAAATATTTATGGAAGGTGGAAAAAATTCCGAATGTAGTTGCCAATTTTTTAGCCCATCAAGTTCAATATTTGTACAAATCTACAACGATGCATGGCAGTCCATTGGTGAGTCACTGCAAGCAGCAACCCTATCGTGCTACTTTGTGCAAATCGCCAGAAACTAACCAAACAGATGGCACACAGAGAGTCAGAGAGGAAATTGGAGTTTGGAGTGTGAGAGCGGAAAGGATAATTGCAATTGATTTCGCAACCAGATTGTACTGACAACAGAGGGTGAAGAGTGAGCATTTGTTTTCATTGATTCCTAATCATCACGAAAAACGCATTTTACGAGAAAAGGAGATTAGGCGGTGTTCACTCAGTTTCATGCTAATTGTTCCCCTTATTTCCAAGTGGGTTTCATCTAGAAACCTACCTATCGGGGTGCTTCAGATTGTTTCCTTTGTCGGCTATCCGGTTCAAGTGACTACGGTAATCTAGCGTTCGGTATTTACTGCAAACCAAAATACAAGGAAGCAAAATTCACTAATCGCTACCAAACGTCAACATATACACGAGATTTAAGTAGAAATATGCAGGATGGATAGGAATGATTCTATTTTGAGGAAGGGGAGAAAATCATCTGATTGCTCTCCTGGTCAATCACACGGGTATTTTTCAACTGATGGCTTGCGTCTGGAATTAATTCTTATCAATGGGAGACACTAAAGGTAGACTATCACATCGGTTACCACCTGGAATGAACAAGCCTAGTTACGTTGATCACAGGAGTTACTGAACTAGTGCTGGCTGATTGTATTTCTGTGTTATTGGTTTACAAGGCAAACAAAGATGGATAAACCCTCTCAAAAGCATGTTAGCATGTGCGGGGAGCATTTCAAAATTGCCGGGTATTATTTCACATTTTCGTTTTATCACTTCATGTTGCTTCAGTATATATTTGGTTTAGAGAAGCCCAATGCTCATTTGGACCACTTACCGTTGCATCTGTTTTTGGGGTAAACGCCGTAGTCAGGATATTTTGTCCTTTCTTAAGCCTACGTAATTTGTTTCCTTTATATTTGGTTTGCATCGGTTAAACACAATTCTATCTACCGGATCCAAAGCAGTTACACCCACCGGTAAAGGAAACTGGTCGTTTGACCACTTTCTCGGACTGTGGTAGTCGCTGTCTCAAAACGACCGATACATTCCCAATGACCAGGGGTGGTAAAATGAATTATGACTAATTACCTTAATGGCTGATTGAGCTCTTCATATGATTCTATAACCGGATTTTTGAAACATCACTTGGACGACTCAGCAACGGGCTTGTTTCACCCAGGTGGTAGTCGGTATGATGAACGTCGTCGATTTAGCTATCCGATTTCGCCAATGTCCTAGCAATCACAACCAGCAGTGGCTTAACTGTAGCTTGACCTAATAACCAACGTTTCGGAGACGTTAATTCCTACTGTGAGTAACTGTGTTTGTGGTGTATTTGTACAGAGAAATTTCACCGTTCGATGGCATCCCGGTTAGAAAAATTGCTCCGAAGCGACTCAGGACGGAGAAGACGAGCTACATTATTTATTGCGAGGGTTCAGCATCATAATCAACAGAGAGGCGAGGCAGCAGAAAGCAAGTATTAGTTGGCTACTCCGCATATTAGCCGCTACATAGATAGTCGCTGAAATCGACTGAAAATGAGTGAATCATATTTGTGCGTCGGACGAACCGCTCGTGCCAACATTTCCTCAGGTGTAAAAAAATTGGTCCCATGACTTCGTCAATGGATGCACACCGAACGAAACTGAAAGTGTACAAGGTGTCCTGCGCTGTTTGCTTTACTTGTAATAAAATATTTTGTGGAACGTTTTTATCACAATGCAACTTCGTGGTGCGATATGACTTAAATTATATTTATGAATATCCGTATTGAGTTTAGTTAACTGTCATCTTTTTCAAGTTCCGGCATGGTTCCTTTGTATTGATCACTTAGTTGAGGATGGGACTAAACGAAATTGATCATGCCCACTGTGGTCAGTTCAACCATCAACACATGCACATAGCTTTGACCGGATTATCGGTTCCACGAGAGCATAGAGTTCTCGTAATATGCGCATATTAGTTGTATCTCTATACCGCAATACGGCTTTGATAAACCACTTAGCTTCTTTTTAGCAATCCGTTCGCCTCCATTAAACATCAATGATTTTGCCATTCTTGTTTTATGCTGTTACTCCCATTACTATGACGCAGCGAAAAGAGGCGGGAGGTGTGTAATTAATATATCTCTGGATAGCTAACATACTGCTTCATCGTAGTCGAGCCTCTCGTCCCTCTCACCCGTGACCTTAAACAAGTAAACTCCCTCTGACCCCTGACGCGATCTGATTGGATCATATTCCTCGAGCTGCGACGCCTAAAATCTCTCACCCTAAACGAGACTGTCTGATTACCGGCTTGTACTTTTTGTAGTGCTCTTGTTGTTAAGTTCAGTCCATCCTAGTGTTGATGACACGCCTGCCACACAGTCGAAGTTTGAGACTCTAGGCTGTAAAAAAGGTGTGGCTTCTCTCTCGGGTTAGCTGGGCAAGCACCAGGTCCCTTGTTGTGGCTGAACCATTCGATCGATCGATAAATCAACCCGATCGGTCGTGTGATTTTCGGGTCGGCGCAGGAGGAGGATAGGTTCCGAATCCGATGCAGCCTGTGTTGGTAGAGAATCACCCCATGAGAATCAGTTGTGGAGCGGTGCGCCATGTGGGAGATTCCAAATGGAAAATGCTTGAGCGATTATGACACTGGGTCAACGCTTGACTCGTCTAACATACACACTACTTTTCAAGGCGGGTTCGGTAAACAGATAATCACGATAAAACTTTGAACTTATCTTGATAGCGGACAACAATCTCCTAATGTAGGCCCACGCAAAACTCTTCTTCATTTTTTTCCAACTGAGGAGGACCAAAGGAATGGTCTCCAAGGTCCCCCTTGGATTTCTTTCTGTGGGGATATCTGAAGTGAACGTTTTATCCCAGAAAACCGAGAACTATCGAGGAACTTAAACAGAGCATTGTGGTGCAGTACGAAAGTATTCCAACTGCTACCATTCTGAAGGTGGAAGAAAACTATCTTCGCCGGATTTCGCTATACAAGCAGCAGAATGGAAAACATGTGGAACATCGTTTATGATATGAATATAATAATTCCCGTAATATTTGTTCTTTCTTTCATTCGGAATTCTATCTCCGAGGTGGTTAGCGAGATCGTTCAACGCAAAAACAGTTTTCAAGGCGCAAAGCTGATGTAGTACAAACGATACAATACGCTGTCGCTAACGTAAAATTAGCCTTCATAGCGTCCATTGTTGGTTTTGGAGAAATGCTGTGACACGCTTAACACAAAAGAGCGAACTTGTGTAGTTGAATATGGTGAGTGTTTATGGCAATCATCAACATTTATTCGTCTTCGACCTCAACTTGTTTAGTAGTAGGTAAACAAAGCTGGACAATATCAATCGCCATTCAATCTGACAAATAAATTATCTGGAACGGGTAACTTGGGTGTCTCGATGGATCGGTTTAACCTCAACTGTTCCGGTGAAAATAACTCATAGCCAACCAGCCCCGACGACACAAAAGTCAAGGAGGGGGTTTGAACCGAATGCAGACCCAGTGTTTAGGGATATATATGTAAAAACGTGCATATTTTAGAGTATGACCCAAATCAAGTAGAAAGAGTGCTGGGAAGAACTGTTATCAAAAGTTAAAGGAATACACATGTGCAGAATAGATCAAAGGGCGTAGCTGTGAGGTGAGTTCAGGGTTAGAATTATAAATGTGAAATGGATTTCCACAAGTTCAATTTGTTAATCCAATTGATGCTAAGTAGACGCAATTGATTTGGTTTAGACGTGAAACAGTGCGGTTAAAACGAGAGTCACAAAATTAAAATTACCATTGCAACTCACAGAAAAATGATACTTGTTCTCCAGAGGCCTCTCGGGCAATACGGATTGCTTGCTGACAAAGCGGTCTGCCTAACGAATTCAAAGTGATTTGGTGAATGACAATCAGCTCAGAAGCTGCGTTTACTTTCGATTTAATTAGCCGATTGTCGATGTGTAAAGAAACGCTGTCGACGGTACATGATATCGAGGGCATTCATAACGAAAATGATGTTTGAATAACTGACTGCAATGTCTGACTGAAGCACAATCGTAAGTGTTCGGTTTAATCCTACCCTAATAGATAATTTCTGTATGATCGATTCCACCACGAATTTTACACGCGATCAACAAAGCGATGTGTCACGGTCCACAGTGCTAATCCGCCATCTGCGATCTCTTTCGTAATCTCGACTGCAAAATCTGAGGTCTTCTGGATGCGAATGAGGCACTCTAGGTTAAGGGAAATAATCAGACACTCCTACCCCACCTTGTTTTCCGATCCCAACCCTTCCGTTTTCTGTGATCAAACAACAAGCTACCTAAACTTTTGCTATGATGTTTGTCGTCCCTTTGAGACAATTTATATTCACCCTGATTGATTCTCTTCTCCACACCTAAAACAAAACCGTCGTAGCAAGGAGCGTACCTTCAAGATGCGTAAGCCCGACTAAACTATTATACGCCCCAGCTCAGTTTGACAACAAAGGTAGTCGTGAGACCTGGCAAGCTCTCATGTGATTTTCTGGAATCAAATCCTCACACCACGTACCTGCTACGGTGGACATAGATGATCTGAACCAGAGTTCCACCACTCTCACTGCTCGACCTAATAGATGTGAACATGGCCGATCCTGTCGCCCGCGTTGCACCTGTCGATATTTATCAAGAGTTAGCTCGATTAAATCCTTGCACATCCAGCGGCCCTGATAGAGTCTCACCCGTTGTCCTAAAGGAATGTGCTCCCTTTCTTTCCCCTGTACTGTGTGAACGTTTTTATAATTGCATTTGCAGAAACGTATATCCAACTGCTGGTTAATAGCCTCAATCACCGCAGTACTAAAGAAGGCTCCTCGAAATTTCGTCCCATTGCCTGCACCTCAGTTGTTTGAAGGTGTTTGAGAGGCTCCTCCTTAAGACCCTGTCCACACAATTCAATGTTGTTGCCCCGAGCCAGTTTGCATACACCCATTCCCGTGGTACCCTGGATACCCTTGCTTATCTGTCGCACTATGTTTTATCCAACCTGGATAAGAAAAGCAAGGCCGAACGCGTAAGTTTTCCAGACTAAAGTGATGCCTTCAACACGACTGACATACAAATATTGCTAAGTACCGTTTCTTCGGGCGGCTTTCAACCTCCTACGATTGAACTCTTGGCCAAATATTTATCCAACCGTCAGCAGTTCACAAGCTACAAAGGTCGTACATCTTCACTGCTGCCCTCCTCACAAGACGCTATTTTATCCCCTTTTCTATTTTCCGCTTATATTTCTTCTATGCCTGTGAGCAACTCTTCTCTTTTTGGTAAGCATGCAGATGATATAATATTGGGAATGCCTTACCCCAACCCATCATTGAAAACCATTCTACAGGAAGATGTGTCAGAAATAGTTGAGTGGTCTCAACAAAGGAACTTCCGCATGAACCCCCAAAATTTTATGACCTGTTTTTTCCTCTTTGAAAAGGCAAACGTATGACGAATTATCAAATGACAGCCCGCTTTTATCTATCCTCAGAGACGAGATTGAAAGACAACCGACTGTTAAATACCTTGGCATTATTTTCAACAGTAACCTCACTCGGTTTGAATTTCAGGAAGCTCACGTCCTAAACCACTTTCCATCTCAAACCATTTCACAAGGTGTTTTGTTTTTACTTGCGTTTTGCCCCACTGGCTTTGAGGGTTCCCTGTTATCTTCCCTGGTCGTTTTAACAAAGACCTCAAACTCATTTCCCGATCCCTCAAGTTTATGTCGGTTTGCAGCCTTATACTACGGGGACATCAAGTACACTATGTGATGGCACACCACCTCAAGTCCTGTAAAACATTATCCCATAAGATTTTACCTCATATTTCCCATCCCCTTATTCTGCTCTTAGTCAGTGCCTTTCTCCCTCATCCACCAGTTATACTCACAAACTTATAAAGACACGTACTGAAGCTTACGTGCGCTCTATTGTACCGTATCTCGCCAGATTTCTAAAATCCATGAACTGGTTACAGGAAATCTGTGCGAAATGCTAAACTAAATCAATCATAAACACTCGGATATGCCATTGGTCTCTGATTTTGCCGACCGTTTTCTTGTCTTTTAATTGTTGCACTATAATTTTTTCCAGTTTTTGTTGACACAGTTTGGTTATGTCGTTGCTGAATATCCACCTTTCGAGGTGTATAAAGGAATTCCTTGACTTCGCTTGACTTGATTTAGGTAGCTGGCTGCACCATCGTTTGTTGGATTACCTAAGCATCCTATTTTAAATCAATTAGGCATTGTTCTGGACTTGTTGCATTTCAGTCCCTGAGCCTCTTTCCAGCCGAGTGTGAGTGTGATTACTTAGTGGGAGAGCGAAGAACAGGAATGGGAATCTGAACATTAAGATGAACATTCTTTAAATTTGAAGCGCTAACATTCACTATTGAAACAGTTATTATCACCACAGGTATTATCACAGATGTATCACACAGAGGATTCTTCTGTATAAAGTCACATTCTGGATGATTTTGTTTTCCATCTCAGAATTTGAAGGACTGTATTGACAATGTAACACCCAGATCGGCCTCTAATCGAACTTATTACACCGCCAATTTCCAATGTCTTTGTATCGCATTTGAGTATGGGGGAATTATTCTTCCCGATCTCAATATGTGAATTTTCCTTGAAATCGGAAGGCATCAGCACAGTGTAAGCCACCGTCAATAAAACTGATAAGTAGAATGTGTTCAATGCTTTTTCGATCCTCCGCCAGATAAAAAAAGACTTGAGCAGGAATTAGTATTAAGTCAAATAAAAATGGGTGACTGCTGGTATAAGAAATATGACAGGAATGCGTGGTAGAAAGACACGGTGAGCAATGTTAACACACTGTAATTGACGAGTGCTAAACAAACTGTAAAAATATGGGGAAACGCACCTGACCAAGTTGAAAACAACAGGTCGTTGAGGAGAATGAGGAACTTTAGATCAACCAATATCAGGTTTGTATTCATCCTGGAAAGTCATACGTGATGAAAGGTCCAATTCTGTTTAATCATGAAATGAAATGAACTAGAGACACAAGAGGCAATCGTCAGTGTCCACCTGATATTCAGTTTGTCAGAGGGAGAGTAATACACATATTTTCAATAGTGCGTTATTGTCTGGTACAAATATAATTTATAAACGAGTGTCTGACTCTTTACCTTGATGAAATCAACTTATCAAGCAAACGAGTTGCCGTAATTTTTCTTTTCTCTCTATATGGCTCCAGGCAATCTAGACCCAGATTTGAAAACATTTTGTTCGGCGTGATTTCCAATAGAAACATCGCTGATTTTCTGCCGAATTGAATGGAATTAGCATTGCTGCTCAGTAATTTCAGATACTTCTCAAAATGTCAGTTATTCGAACACCAGAACTGCTGTTACACGTCGCAATAAACGCATTCCACAATTGTTTTTTTCACAGTGCTGGACGAGGTATCATACTTTAGACTTGATGGCCTAAGATACTATGAGACTCCTTGTATTCACCTTCAAAAGAATCTTAGCATATATGTGAATCAAATATTTTCGTACTCCGGTGATCTTGAACTGAGCGTGAGTGGTCCAAACCTGACGCCAAACCTGATTGCAAAACTCTGTCATGCGTAAACAAACACATTTGTGCACATGGTGCGTTAGAGCTTTTGCAACCCCCAAAAGTACACCGATGATGCCGGTTCACAGTGACCCGCTTCAATAGTTTTCTTTTTGTTCGATCCGCTTTTTTATAGCTTGGCTTTCCGTGGCAAAATGATGAAGCGAATAAATCCCATTGCAAACAGCGGAGTTTTGTAGTGTCATAGTGACTATGAGGTGAAGCATGTCGAAGCATGACAAACCGGTAAATTAGACGGATAAAAGATACGTACGTGTGAAACCACAAGGAGGAGAGCCCGTTGCTTGAGTTGAAACAAAGGAAGCATCGAATGATCAATTTGAAACAAAAAATCTACAGAATGAAACTTGCATGAGAATGCCAAATTTTTCAGATAAGTGAGTTGCATGAGGACACGTGTGAGAGCTAGGACACCCGGAACCACACGAACCATTAAGTAATATTTCCTCACAGTCAAAATATTTCAATGAAATCATACTGTTAAAAGCACGAGTCCTGCCTAAGGAATCGAAATAACCATGTTTCAACCTGGTCCCGGAGCACAAAATTTACCGAACTGTTGCAAATTGCTTGAAACAGATGCGATTAAAATTTGGCAAAACGCCTTTATGAACATCAAATTGATACACCGTGGATTCATGAGGACCAAGCGGTCAAGCCACAGACACTGAGTTTACTAGCTATCCAGGCTTACTCCAAAATTGCCGCTCACTTCGATTATCTGAGGACAAGATAATTACCTTTCATCTGTAAATTGTGGGTTATGTAGATAAAGTAACTGACTGAGGCGATTCAATTTCTTTGCATGGAAACCAACCTTGTCAGTTTTCAAAGACACAATGACCTATACGACCTATATAATTACCTCTTCCTTCCTCATGAGCCCTTCATATATTCATTATAAGGGCACCGTTCCATTCAAGGAATAACCGGCTTTTCATATTTAAATGTCTACAAATCCATGAATAGGCATAGCACTTATAATGTCTACTAATCCTAAAGATGACAAATACTACTTCGCTGTTGAGGATAGAGCTCTACACCTTTTCAACTTTATTTCAATGTCAGAAATACTTAAACAATCGTATTTGATTCAAAGGAATCGGTTTTATTCGAGAGAAACTCGGCCTCAATAGATTTTACTCACTGGGTTATTGTGGGCTTAGACTGACTCCAGTCAAATTAAGAATCATGCTCACATTCACGTCTGGGCATGGTGACCGACTTATCGATTCATCTTGACGTGATTCGCTTCCTTACCGGACCGACAGAGGTCAATTAACTGCGGGTTAGTTCAGTCGTATCTATGACGCACACTCGATCAACAATCACGATATAACGTTCCCGGGTGGAACGGGTGGGTGTGGGGGAGGCGGGGGAGGCATGGAGGGGGAGAGAACGGC
>UZAN01039516.1:11114-25146 GCA_900618425.1 Echinostoma caproni
ACGATTAAGATTATAGAAGACGCTTGTGACAATCTTCTAATAACCCCAATCGTTGTGACCTTCAAATCCACTTTACTATAGATACTATTTGTTTAGAATCTTATCGGTGGTAAGGAACCGTTTTTCACCAGTCTAAACTTGCAAACACAAGGTGAGATTCATAAACTTGACCAAATGCAATGAAAAGAAATGAAACCAAGGTCCTCCATTTGGCCAAACAGCACTTTGTGTAAAGCAATAATGGATCTAACACTGAGTCGATGTTTACAGTAATTATATTTCGCCGTGCAACACAATTTGTGTACTTGAGCAGACTGTAAAACCTTTAACAAGTAAAGTGCCAGTTTGCAATCGGCATGTCCGCCCTAAACCAGAAACGATTCGGGCATCCCAAAAGACTTATTTGGGAGTATGTATTGACCTTCTGGTCAATTTATGATGACCAGTTGAATTTATGGACGGTGATGTAAGGTTTTTCTCAAATGGAAAGGAATTCCTTGGGGTTGAACGTGGCGAATTCTTATTACCATCCCACGTTAACTTTTCCAACACGATCAAACAAAACTTCACACTATGGTGGGACTTGTTAGCGAAGTGTATGTTTTCAACTTTGATTAGTTTTCAGATAGTTTACATGTAAAACTGAATGACCGCTGATATTCGAAATGCGGTTTGACATTTTAAACGGAAATATGAGCTCTGATAGGAACGGAAAGGGGATTCATTTCAACTTTACGTAGTTGCATTCATGTCAATTCGTACAACTATTAACTTTGCAATTTAGTACGGCGGTTTTGGTTGTTGTTTTTTGGTTGACCATTTGGATGAAGCAGTAGGAGATGGACAGGCAAGTTGAGCATAGATTAGACGATTCCAGTAGACTAAGGTTGCAAAGATATAACAAAGATGCACGAGATCCATTATTTGCGACACTCAGTGTCTCGAACCACTGATGACAATGACCCCGATGTTCCCATCCAGAGAGCCTAACACGACCTTTATGACCGAGTCTACTACTCAGGGTATTTATACCCTCCTGCCAGGTGTTGTTTTGACCACCTTTGGCTTTTGTTCCATCCTTGACCTGCATCGTAAAAATCGCACTCCGTGGCTATCCTCTTAGGGACATACGTAACATAAGTTCCAGATTTAATAACTTTCATGAAGATAACTTTTCAAATGATGCTATAGCATGAGGATAGCGAGTGCAGTTGAAATCCCTAGAGTTTACAGTGAAAGCAGTACGTTGTGCGCACAAAACTCTCACAGATAGAAAACATGTGGCAGCCGATTGACTTTGTGGTATATTGCTCGTCTCGTTGATGCATATTCCAACTTAAAGAATTTACACATTTAAATCAAATCGAGTGGAGCAATGCCGAGCTGAACAGAAATTTCGATCCAATGTTTACAGATAACGTTACTTGTAGGTTCGTGGGCAAATCGGCCCGTAACCTGCATAGAAGTCCTCACTTGGTGGGAGGCTTTCGATTGGAGTTAATAGATTGTCATATGTGTCTCTCTTCGTTACCGTCGGGCCAAACGAACTGATTGACTATCACTAAAGACGACACCTGGACAAACATGAATTGACAATTTGGTTCAGCCATGGTTGGCACAGTGGTAACGCATAGGTCTTCCATGCGATGGGTACGGAGTTGAAATCCTGGACGGAATGGTGGATATACACTAATGATGAGCTCTAATAAGAGCGAAACTCGAGTCTAATGCTTCCGAGTGTATGGTTGAATCAGTACAAATCAATGGAAGTTACTTGAAGTCATTATTTTATTGATTTGCACTGTTCTTCTTCGTGGGATTGTATTCTAGCAGCGATTAAGTAATAACCAGATTTAAACAGAGGAATAAAATCCAACGAACAACGTTCTTCAGAAAATAGGACATACCCATATATCTGTGTAATCGTTATTCACTATCGCTGGTCCCAAACTCCTTGCCGGATTCATACTGGCTCCTGTCAAGGGACCCTGGCGGTAAAAGGATAAATGAATACCAATTTAATTGGATTGCATGGTTACTGATGAAGCAATAAGAACAAATCTACCATTGCTGAACTCAATTGGTATGAAAAAGTTAATTTGCCAGCATAATTGATTAGAATCAAACTTCCGGTCTCTAAATCCAACTCTCAAGTCCTATTTTTCTTGTTCAGTCCACGTGACCAATTGATTGATCTCTAGAAAACCATTAGCCTTAGGGAGTAGAACCACGGGGAATGGAATCATTGAAAATCATTGTTTTCCGGCAAACTCTATACCTTTTCAGAGTCATGTGAAACCGTCGAAACATCAACTGAATCCAACCAATCGTTTCCTATGGATCCCCACAAAGCGGTTGGCGCTTCTGCAGTCAAACAACCGACTGGACTAACTCCATCAAAACTCCTTCCAGCGGGAAGGAACTGATATCTCCATTGCCAGACAAAGGTACTTTCAGAATGAGTTTCCGGGCGAGGATGAGACTTCCGATAATTTGGGGTTGGGGTGGAGTTTGGCCGTTCGTCTCCACACCACCACCGGGGAACGTTTAGTCTTTGACCTTTAGACGAAAAAGGACGAATCCTTCGGCACTCGATTTTGGTCTACCGGGCGAGGAAGCGAATCACGCCAACATGGAGCGATAAATCAGTAACCACGCCAAGGCATGAATGTTGCAATGAATCGTTGCATGAGTGCATTCAGTCTAGGTCCGTAATATCAGTGTGTCGATTCGATTAAGTCCGAGATTCCCTCGAATAACACTGACTCTTTTGAACCATATGCGAATGCCTAAATATCTCTACCATTGAAAGGTATATGGATGCTGTGATAGAATCAACTGTATTTCACCTAAATGGCAAATCAACTTTGAAGCGATTCATTAGCTGATAAAAATTAAATTTTTCTTTGTACTTCCCGGGTTAACCATTGCATTCAATTCACACTGGTTGCGTCATCATGCTTCGTCGCTCTTCTAAAGAAAACTGAAAAATTTAAATACAATGTTCGGGAATCAGTGCAACTGTCCGTGTGATGTTAGTTGCACTTTCTTGTAATTTGTATTACTAAAATGGGGTTTTCGATTCATTTTTACCAGGAACGGATCGCGTCTTAGGCAGTTCATGAAATTTTAAAAACTCATGAGCGTACTGCCTCATTCTCCATCCGCGGAGGATGTAAGAGTAGTCATTCTCACATTTCAGTTGCTACACAAACTGTTCCAGGGCATCGTCCATGACGGTAAAACAAGCTGGACTGCCGAAACGTGTTTTTGGATCGTTTGAGCCGGCTTTGTTTCCACGTCTGTTAGCCACATACATCCGTCCATACACCGAATACTCAATTCAGGCCTGGAACCCATGGCTGCTGCGAAATCCAAAGGCGCTCGAACATCCGCAGAGAATGGCTACCAAAATGATCAAAGAACTATATTCCAAGACCTTTGGTGAAAGATTACAGCTTTTGGGGCCATACTCGTCTCAATATCGTCAAATCAGAGGCGGTATGATCTTATTGTATCGGATTTTCCCACAATTCAACCATCCATGCAGACCTCTTTTGGTTCTGTCAAGCAATGCTCATCTCAGAGGGCATCCACTAAAGTTGGCACTCCAAAAGAGTCGTCTCGAATGCTGATGCTATTCGTTTGCAGTTAGAGTGTGCAGCACCTGGAACTCTGTACCACCTCACGTGGTCTGTGCGCCAACATTGGTATCTTTCAAGCGTCAGCTTGATGATGCTCTGGCAAACATTATGTGTCAACACCCATTTACATAATGTATTCACCTGTGCTCGTCACAAACATTACATTACTATTCTACTTTCATGGACTAACTGTGATCTTGTGAATCGTGTTCCGAACCCAAAGTGTGAACACCCCATGGGATTTGATAAGCAAAGTCTTTGTAAGTTTTTTCCTGTAATAAAAATTTAAAATTGAATTTGGTAAACAAAGAGAAAAGAGAAATTATGCTATATTGCAAAAACCAGCTTGAAAAAATATGAACAACTTTTCAATCATGGGAAGGAGCCTACTGGGAAATTGACTTGCGAAGCGAAACGGATAATACGAAAAGTGAATCATCTATTGCTGGCATTCTTTGAAACACTTTAAATGTACGGTCGTAGTGGATGTTTTGTTTTACCTATTTTATGTATCGAGTCCCTAAGATGTGAAATGCAAAGCTTAGAAGCGTCGGGCAACTATTTCGACCTGGTTGGAGCTCATCCACCGTGTGAATCGTAGTTCTGAGATACACCTGTGATACCTGCATTAAACTTTCAAAGGTGGGTTGTGGTACAGCGTGTGTATGCAAAATGGAAAAGCTTCCAGCTAGTAAAGTGGATAGTATGCGTGCATTCTACCTGTGAGGTTCCGGTTTTCGCCCTCCGTCGGTTTGGCAGATTCGCACGCTGCTGATGAAATCTGGTGTTCTAGAAACAGGCCCACTGTTTCGTCCATTCTTAAAAGCTGAATCAATACAAGTCAAAGGCGGTGACTTTAATTGTCATTGTGTTAACCGGCTCTGAGTGAAATAGCATCCGCACGAAACGACGAGACCCTAAACAAATGCATCATTATGTCCATTTTGAACTCATTTAGAAAACCTCTGAACGGATGGAAGCTGTTTGGAGATGTAAAAGGATTAAAAGGATTTAATTCAGCACCTTAGATCAAACGATACCTCCTCCGCAGTATAAATGCAACTGATAGAAAACCCGAGTTGACAAGAGACCGTAATAATAAAAAATATTCAGAGGAAAATATAAACATAAACAGTTAAAGTTCATTTGATTTACTGCATTTGGCGAGCTCTGCAATCAATAACCTCCACTACCCATTGAGCTCCGAAGTGAACCATAAAAGATTGCATGCCAGTCTACTGAAACCAGGGGAACGTGTGATTGAATTATGTTCATTAGTAAAAACCGTCACAGCGGAGTTTGTGCGAGTACAAAACTTCTTGTTTACCATTTCATGATTGCACAATTATTCCGGAAGTCATGGGCATGTTTGCAATTTTCTAGCGTTTTCTGCCTGTAGGACAAGTCTAGTGAGTACAAAACAAGTAATTTGGAATAACGTGGTTGCTGAGCCTTCTACAACATTCATGCGACTTGTTGTAGAATGGGTAGGCAACGTTTTGGATAGTCTACAAGTTCATCAATCCTCTGGGTTCATGCAATTCACAACGAAGTAGGCATTGTCATGGAAGTGTTATACGTGATCTATTTAAGTACTGGCAATAATTCATCTGGACTTTATGTAGATGCGCTATATGAAATTCCGACCTAGTCTAATGAAACCCATTCCGTTTGTTTTTCCATAGAGAAGCCAATAACATCCGGTTGCTCATTTAAGTGCGAAGCAAAGATGATAGTTTCTCAGTTACCTTTGGATAGTGGTTTCATTTTTTCCAGCGAAACGTTTTTAACAGAGAGACTGTAGCAACTATCCTAGAATAACCGTGAAAACCCCGTGTTATTGTGTTTCCATACCTTAACCAATAAACACAGTTTTACCAGCAGTCTAGGATGTCGACAGAAGAGGCAACTGAGCGATCGAGAACTTCTTACTTCCAAAAGGGTATGAGAAAACACGAAACGGAAATGATATACCACTTGCATTCTTT
Organism: Echinostoma caproni; assembly: GCA_900618425.1. Classification (NCBI taxonomy): domain Eukaryota; kingdom Metazoa; phylum Platyhelminthes; class Trematoda; order Plagiorchiida; family Echinostomatidae; genus Echinostoma; species Echinostoma caproni. Next base: position 16,747 of record UZAN01039516.1, read on the forward strand.
ATTATTACTTTCTGAAAACCAACAAGGATGATACACATCAATGAAGCGTTTGCTATCATGAGGTTTNAGGTTTAATCTTGCGTTCTGTCGACAGAAATCGTTGCTTTCTGATCCCACTCCAGCTTTGTACTGGACTGGCTGGCTCATCCATTAGTCAGAATTCCAAATTCATCCTTCCGTACCTCAGTTGACTTTAAATGTCAACTTTATATTTTTTCGATGTAAAACGTATGCTGAATACGTACTCGTCAATCACCTCGTATGAGACACAAGTATACGGATGGTTCCTAAATCTGATAGTCCCAGAGTTTCTTAAAGTGAGCGCAATCGATCATAATAAAAAACTACGATTGTTTAAACAAATAATACGATTTTTGTAATTTCACTCGCTGCACTGGATGTTTGGTTCTCTGGTACACGGTGACTTCTTCTTAACTTAACAACATCTGTGTCTTCATATCGCGGAATACAAAAGTAGAATTGAAACTAAAATATTTGTTCAGAAGCCATCTAATGCCCAGTCTCTCGATGATTTGCTGTCCTTTATTATCAGTAGACAAATAGTAATTCAGTTGAATTCATAGTGGAATACAGGTGTCTTTTGCTCCGACATAATCCTGGAGTTATAGGCCAAAAAGCCTAGTAGAGCGAAGGTTTATCAATACAGTAAAATTTACCTTGCGCCTACACTAAGATAAACAGAGATTAATGTTTCTTTTCACACTTCGATTTATTGATGCTTAAGCCTGGAACCGTTGTGGTCTCATAGTTTATTCAACAAGGTATTTCTCATACACAGCCAGATGAACCCTACCCACTGGAAGCATTCGATACAAATGCCTGAATGTCTGATTCCAAAATATGTCTATGTGTGAAACCTCCACCCACCGGTGTTTGCAAACCAATGTGATTTGTTTATCGAAAAATACAGTGCTAAGTTTGCTTTGATGTGCGTGTTTGGATCATGGTTTTCGTGGCTAGTGACCGTGGTGACTCCCTAGAAAGCAAGACAAGCACGTAGGTTCCAACAGATGGTTCTGATAAGCAGATTTGTCGGGTCGAATGAAACAGCACGTAGGTGACGGAAATGTCAGATTTCGCAGGACTCCTGCACGTCCTGGTTCGCTCTGACTCGCACTGACCCGGAAATCATATGCTGTTTCCAGACAGATGACGTTAAATACACTGGAAATTACAGTGGAAAATCTTGAAGTTCAGTCTTTGATCAAGGGTGTGTTAAAGTTCAGTTCATTTTTCCAGTTCATATAACGGATGATAAGGTTGTTCTTGGGTACGTGCCTGCTAACATATCACCAAACAACACTCATTAGATTCAAAGTCCACATCAGAGGGTTTATGCCTATATTGCATTCAAGTCAAGTGTCACTGAATGGGGAACAGGCATCTTCCACAGTTTCATCTTACCTGGCAAATATAGTAAAGTGCCGCTGGGTTAAAGATAAAAACTACTTAAAACATAACTTACTCCTTCGAAATGAGTAAATAATTGAGAGTAGCAGTGTAGTTTTATCCGTTAATTATTTCACAGGTTGTTGATTTTTATTTTTTGGATCCGAAAAAGTCGATTAGGCTGTTTTTGCAACCGCATTGAAGGATCATTTTGTAGATATTTATCAGATGAAAGGACAAATCAAGATGAGCATGGGTTGTGACGGTAATTGGAAAAAGTAGTTGTTCATTGATTTAACCAGTGATTAACATCTTTGGAAACAAGGTGTCAAAAGTTGGTTTGAAAGTCCATGAAGACCACGAGGTGACCTCATTTGGTAGACCACACAATATCACGATACGGTGACCGTTAAACTACTGGTGCAATTCAATGTGAAGTCACAACTCTGCTTTCTTTTCTATTCCACAATTAATGCAGATGGTGTTAGGGAATAGTTCACTCACGTCGTCGGGACGAGATTTCTTCGAGGACAGGGCCTTTGTAACTGTACCCTAAGACGCAGTTATATTCAGGGCAGCAATAATTATGTCCTAGCACCTCCGATGAACCCAGCTAGATTCCTCAAGAAGTTCCTCGCTACAGCCGCAAAAACTGCAACCCAGATCACACTCGATGTTAGACATATCCAATAGATAGACCTACATACAAAAGATGGATGGTTTTTTTATTAACTACTCCATCATTCTCAATACTAACGCGTTGGATACTTCAAAGGTAAGGTGAATACTTAGGCTTACAATGGTGACCTGTAACCCGGTCCGTCCTTGCATATCTGCAACTCCTGACAACACTAATCAAAGAGCCAGATATACCTACCATTCTTACAGATGTAATCAGAGCAGTGGGTTTCCTTTGTCCGTTTCATAAATGCTTAAAGAAAAGTGTCGCGAGATGTTAACATTTCTTTTATTCTTCTCAGTCGTTGATTGCCTCACCCAACCTTATGCGCACAAACGTTTTTGATACAATCAATCAACGTACCTAGAATTTGACCTTCTACTTCTAAGTCCAGTGATCTTTGTATGCCTGTAATCATACTTGAACAACCCCATATGCTATCTGTATATGTCTGTTTGCTTTAAGTCAGCGATTAGGAAGATTAAATGAAATGTGACCATCTTGTGACTTTTGTCTTCTTTGTATATTGATGAGATCTATTTATGTTTTTAATAATCATAGATGAAAACCAATACAAAATTTCCCCACCGTTTACGCCTTTTGTTTTCTCCTCCAGACTCCAGATGTGTATTGTGAATTTTGGAGTTTAGGTTTCCAAATATGTGGTTGTAAGTCCAAATGATACGCGGTTATTGATATTTTAGGAGAAAATGTGTGAGTGATATGCTGCTGCATGACGAGTTGAAGATCGGTCCACATGGGAAACTTCCCCTCAGCATACCAGTTTAATATAATCATGACAAAAACAACTCACCATAACAGTGGCAAATAAACCCATGATTGCGGCAAAATTCAGTGGGAATAATGTGACATGGGAATGAGTCCATTGATCATCTCGGAACTCATCACAAAGAGACATGACAGCCATCGTAAGCATCGCAGTCGCAATCATTTCCAACCCGATTGCCTGTCCAGTAGTCAAACCCAAGGCACGTTTAGTCATACCAAAAGTCACACCGGTTTTCAAACTATCCGGTATCAATAACATGGCAATCCATGAGCCCAGAGGAGCTCCGAGGAATTGTGCAGCCAGATATGTGATCGTATGTATGATAGATAAACGCCTGGTGAAAAATAACATGACCGTTACAGATGGATTTATTTGAGCTCCACTGATTGGTCCAAAGACCCAGAGAATCCACACAAATGTCAATGAGACCACAATTGATGGTGCAACGGCCGGAGTGGATGAAAGCGGATAAATAGTTGCAGTGAAGCATAGCACGGCTATTCCCACAACTTCCGCCACAAATATGCGTCCCAAAGTAGTGAAGTGATTTAGTTTGCATTGAGGAGTTTCGTTTGGAGACAGCTGATCCACATCCAGGTTCACACTGCCCACAGACATGCCTCGTCAATCCCGTGACTATTCAAGTTAACTGAAATTACACAAATAAAAAAGTTAAAAAAATTTCTATAGAATAAATCAAAAGAAAATGGCACTCTACGCTTGCCAATCTTTTCAGAAAGCGGAAGAAAGGATCTATATTGAGCACTGAAGATTTTATCTATCAAAATATGGTTAGGAAATAGGAATATCAATTGATTATTTCATCACTATCATCATTATCCTCATAATCGGAGTCAACAACACGATTACGAAAACCCACGGTATTTAAATCATCCGGGTCATTGGTTTTCCACCTTCTGCAATCAAAAATCGGCAGAAATAGTGCACGTCAGCAATCATAAGACGTGAAGTATTGTTAAATTCTGGATTTCAAAATTTGTAAGGATGCAAAGAGCCTGGAGATCATATATTGTCTAAGTTTTATAATAAAAGTAGATTATAGTGCTTAGATTGTGCTCAAAATACAGCGGTTTTTTCGAGAATGGATAAGGAATTCGGAACGCCTCAAGGATGGACAACTCAGAACTGATCCCAAGAAAATTCATCTTGCAAGTCAATAATAAATGTTGTCGTTTATGATTTACTTTTTTATATAAATCCGATGATTGGCCGAAGAATTGCGTTTACGCTTCGCAATGCTAATGTAAATTAAAGTGGTAACGAATTTCCAAGAGGTCATCTAGTGTATTGTAGCTATTGTTCTATACCGAATCGTTATGAATACAGTTAGGAAGCCCCATATAGAACCGCACCTAAAAATGAATCTATCAGCAGATTGCTTTCGTGGTTCGTGACTTTATGGTTATAGTGATACCAAAACAAAAAGTGACACATCACTCGATTGCTTGATGACTCGCTAACAGAAAAACGTACAGTGTGAGAAATTTCATTTGTGGTTTTACTACTGTCGTGGTACTAAATCTGTGTTCGTTTCCTTGAGCTTTCGCAGGTTGCTTTAACAAGATAGCAAAATGATGCATCCCTTGTTTAAGCCAGAGTAAAACCGAAGCTTCGTAACTCAGCCGTACATCGTTTTCCATAGTACACGCTGCTAGAGCGCACACTAATTACGAATACTCAGTTAACTCAGTTAACATTTTAATGGCTAAGTTGGCCACTGCTCTCGGACAGTATTGAATGCTCGTGACGGTGTGATTCATTGGAATTGCATCGTTTATGAAAGACTGCTCACGATGATGGTGACTAAATCCAATTTGCTCGTCTTTCGATGTGGTGCTTCATTGCACAGAGGCTCATTAGCTCGGTACAGAAAACGCCATCTGTGGCAAAGCGAAAATTTATCTTGCACCCATTTACTAATGAATGATTCACCCGGGACCATCGCATTTCACTCTTCTCGTCGTTTGTTTACGTGAGCAATACTGTCATTGCCATGAAACGCTAATAGAGTGAGACAGAGAGATAACGTACAGACGAGACAGACAAGATGAGAGTGAAGCACATTTGGAGCCCCATAGAAAATAGTTGAATTTCTGTTCCATTATTCTACAGAAAGCAGCACATGCATCCAATTCTGGTTTGTGGACATCGGCTTCATTCGGTCACCTCTTTATTATAAAGTAAAAGGTTAAGCCGTTTGGACTCGCAGAAATCAAACATATTCCTTAGTTCGATATTACTCACAGATAATGCTTGTTCTGACTGGTTTAGTGCATGATGATGAATGCGAACTGTTGATTGCACTGCTAGCAGTGAATCAAATCGGTAACCTCAAAGTCAACAATGACAGAACAGTATTGATGATTGACGATTGTCCATCAATCGGTACACTTCACGATCTTCTGCTATCATTGGAACACACAAGTAGTGTTTTACTTGACGAGACATAGGCTACAGATAAACTGCTGAGAGGGATAGACAACGATAATCACAACATAGCTAGTAATCTTTTCAACCATTGCCAACAGCCCACGTTTCGCTATCAGTAGTGTTACTGTCCCCTTAGATGAGACAGGTGAATGAAGCTTATCAACCAGACATAGTTCATGCCTGGCCCATCAGATCCGCTGTGCGCATGTAGACAAACGCTGTTCAATCACTCCACACGTATCCGTGTATACGGACGAAAAGTAGGCATAATTATGGTTCGCTGGTACAACAACCGATTCAGGTGTGAATGCAAAATGCATTAGAGTTTCATTCGACTATTATTGGAAACAATGTAAAATAATTCCGCCTCGTTTGAAGCACACACAGGTCACGTGTCATTGTTTCAGATCTTTTATGTCACGTTCTAAAGAACAATAATGAATTAGGTTTCAAAATGATGCACCTGCAAGCCATCTCCATGGGTATTTCATGCATACTACAATGTGTGTGTGCTTTTGTCACTACCATCAAATCAACAGGCGCGGTGAATAACGGAACACTAACTAAAATGTAACAGCTCAGGATGGTCAGCGTACATTAGGATCATAGTGCGCAAGGTAAATAATAGATATTGTGGTCTCTCTGTCTGTCCAAAAATGGGCATGGCCAAATTTACTATTAAAACTAAACCCAATGTGACCGCTTTGTGGGGTCACCAGTTCATCAGACAGGGGTAATAAAAAGGAATGACTATTTTCTACTCGTATTTTCATGTAAACATTCGCCAACAGTGAGTACTTATTTTTTCTGCTAGGATAATAGAAACGTTTGGGTAAAACATGTTTTCTGATTGATTATTCAAATGAAAACGCGTGTTTAGCTTGGTAGCGTTTCGTACGCATAATGTTTTACGAAGAACAACAGAATAATTTTGTCAAGTCGTGAGGTTAGAAACATTTCTATTTGATTCATATTGTCGGAGGTTACCGCAAACCTAGGTGAGGTCAAATTGTCGCGCCATACTTGATTTGATATATAGCACAGTATGTGGTAAGATCAGTCTGACCCGGTGTTGAAGTATGCTTCCGCTCTACCTGGGCGTTCCCCAGTTGCATCTAGATTCGGGTGTTTGGTTTCGCCGATTAAAATCAACCAGGTCGAAACATCTGTACAGTGCTCTCAGATTTTCAGTCCACTGTTAATTTGTTCTTTATCAGAATAAACTTAGCAAATGATTTAACAAAGTCTGTCGTTGCTTTCTGGTAACTATGATACTCGATTTGGTGCAAGCCAAAGCACGCTATTTTCATCTTCCAGAGAACATAGTACAAAAAATATGTTGCAGTTTGATGGATGATAGGAAATGCGAACCTTAAGCAGTGGCTTATTTAGAAAGGTTTCATAAATCAAATCGTTTGAAATCTGGGCAAACAATTTATAACTCATTCATTTTTTGTATGGACCACAGCCCTGCAAGTCGCGTTCCCGTTCACTGGTGCAACAAATTTCCATCAATTATATGCATCCGCTCATGTTTTCAACAAATAGTTTGGTAAAGAAAAATAGAATTGTTCATGTTCAACCACTTCGAAAACCTCATAGATCGAAATTCTCAGGTTGTCGGGTTTGTCAATCCTCACTGGAGGTGAAAAATGTGAAAGGATATAGGGTGGGAGAAAAATTCAGAATCCCAGCGGTTGATTTTGGCTTCACAACGATTTTCAGTGTGCAAACGCAAGCGAATAGTATAACTCGTCCAATAAATACTGTCTGAATAAAAATTATTTTAGATCTTACAAAACTAGACAAAAAACTGTAGGGGTAATTGTGTTTGCTATATACCATATCAGAGAGTGCATACTGAATGCTCTTAAACTAAAGATTCCAGTTGCAGGGAAATTGACGAAATTTTCAATTATATTAAATGCACCACAGTATGAACGTATCAAAGCAGGAATGAGTAGGCAGGGTGCCTCAGCAACCAGTAGCCTGATTAAGAGTATAATGCTTTACTCCACTTGAGAATTTGCATAGTAAATTTAAAGATGTACTATTTAACACCTACCTTGGTCGGAGTTCAGAAGAGAAGTAGCGTGCAAAACGGCATAGCAATAAATATGTTCACGAGACTGAGAAAGCAGTTACTACTCATGATAAAAACTGTATACAGTGAATGTGGGAGGAGCTACTTCTTAGCTGTCCAAGAACTATATGTCTATCCTTCCCTTCTTCAATCCCTCCCTCATCATCACTATAGAAAAAGGAATGATACTTCAGTTACCTTGATGTGCCTCTTGATAAAATTATGCCATGAGTACGCAGACCATCTTGTTCACAGTTAGCACGTTTCACGTTGCCAAGGAATGGATACAATCATCTGAGAGGTTTCATCCCTCGAAAGATAACCACAGTTAATAATATGTTTAGTTCAATCACGTATATAATGTACCTTCTCTATAACGCTTTCAACTGTGAAAAAGCACTCACGAGCAGTGGAGGAATAGAGATGGGTGAAGTATGGAATAATGCGCATAGGTTCACTGTCACATTTGTAATGAAAAAGTGAAGGAAAAGGAACTCGTCGCTGGAAGTGTTCTCCGCGAAAACCTTTGAATAATTGGTTGGCTTAGTTTCGGTAGTACGACAGGAAACAGTGAGAGAAGTTGATTCAATTACAGGACAACCCCACCCTCTTTTTGACGTCCCATGATCATATGTGTACGTTACGTGTATCTAAGTGCAATAAGACTGTTCGATGCGATGCGTGAAATGCATGAATTGGAACCAATTAACCGTGGTCTCCACTGCCAAGTCAAAAGTCAAATTGGAAGTTTGTTGGAATATCTGAGTATATTAGCAATCGTGTGGAAAAAGTCTTCAGTGGATCAATTTATTCCATCCTGATAATTATGTTGACTTGAAAACAAACTTTTTCAAGTAAATACTCATTGAATTCACCATTTCTACATCCTAATGAAAATAAAATTCATTGCAAATCTATCTTTCTATGCAGAGATTAACGAATCACAATAGTTCAGCCTGGAAACCAACCTATTGTAGATGGCTTGTG
>UZAN01039516.1:26152-54688 GCA_900618425.1 Echinostoma caproni
TATATATATATATACTTCCCAGGCTCCATCAAGACGGGAAAACAAATACGGTTTTGAACACTAACAAGCACCGAGGTCATTCAAAAGTGAAAGCCAATCAGGGTTTCCCTCGACATCTGGTATAACTGGACGATGACATTATTGTTTCCGAAAGACGATTTGCCACGATCACATTTCCTGTATAAGAATCACACAATTTTCAATCTCTCGGTATTTCAACCCGCCTCTCGACAGTTACATAATGCGATTAAACCTGTTTAACCTTNTATGATTCGAATGGTTTGATAATGAAGTCACTGAAAACAAATGTTGTCCCACACCTTGCATTCTGACAGTTCATACAATGCTACGCATGTTATGATCAATAGAAGATGGTTTCTTTAATTTTGACTGCCTTCCTCTTCAGTTTATTCTGTCAATCATACACTACAGAACCGCGTTTCTAACATTATATTACACTTCGAAATAATGACTAGGGCAAAGCTACTGTCGTATCCAATAGAGGTTACCGCCGTCAGCTTATGCGGAAGGCATGCCATTTACGAATGTGCCAAAAAGCATATATAGGTGAGCAAATTTCGTTACTGACGGAGCAAATTAAGCGTGACCTGAAAAGCTAGGAAGCACTGGACAGCTCTTCGGCCTGCTTGGGTCTAATGGACAGTCCTAATCCATCGATCCAACTGGATTTCGAAGAGAGATCGTCACAGGTGGAACGCAAGGATACTACCCACCGGAACACCGGAAAGCTGAGCAGGGAATATTTTCATTTTCTTTACACAAAATATGATACAACTCAGCTTTGCGAGTTTAGTTCAGGCATTGCACCTTTCTCATCTTAGCACCAGTCTACAGGGTTATGATTCGATGAGAAACATTTTGAACCTGACTGTTTATTACATGATAGTAATGGCGGGATCCCCAGTACGGCTCCTGGATTTGCGTCGCTGAGACCCAAACAGGTAAAAACAGCTGCCTAGTGGTTCCTGGCTTTTACGTTCCCGGTTTATTTGCTCTGTATACGATGACATTCGCTATTTCATCGAATCAAAACCTCCACCACTATCCGGTTCTCGCATTTATGTATATGTACATTTAAAATGAACGATTTACCAGTAGAATGCGCAAGAACCACCCTAGACCGGAATCCCATCAACAAGGGGTCAACAAAGTGCTTCTCATTCATCTATTCAAAGGCAGTGATTTTTTAGACCTAAAATGCAAGCCATTGATGCCAACAAGGGCAGGAGTTCTCGGTGCAGTCCGTCTAACATATAATTTAGGCTTCTCACAACTAACAATTTTATCCAATACGTATGAGTGTCTTTCACTGGTTTCGGTCTTGATGATTGAATAATCCGCCACACACACCTCTATAACATTACATTTATTTACCAAAAGGCACAAAGGTCCTCTGATCATATATTGCAAACGCGACGACAGTAAACCGGTTACACAAACTGTGCGGCAGTCTGCTAACAGCGGTGGACCACTTTCGTGTGTATGATATGACGACCTCAAACGCAAATCCATTATCCATGTCCTCGCTCCCATGAAAGCATTCATGCTCTTCGACCGAACACAAACCAATCCTGAGACGCATGATGTTACCGGCTAATGAATATGTCAATAAAACAATAGTTTTCTATGGAACACCGGGTGCCTGTTGTTTCGGGACTTTAAACAAAGGGAGTTCGCTAAATTCATAAGTAGCAATCACACAACTAGAATCAGAATGGTGCGCAGTTGTTTTTATTGAGCTGGCGTTGAGCGCCATCAACCAACCACTGTTCCCTTGATTAGCGTGCATATGTTGCGTATGTTCATTGTGATTTCTTGTTCAACCAGCATTTTATTTCATCATTCATCCGAGTCACCACATAAATAGTTTCCTTTCTCATCTATTTTCCAAACGGATTTTATGATTTTTCTTGGATTACGTTATTTATAATCTTCGTAATCTTTCAACCTATCACGTGGCCGTTTGATCAGAAATATCAAATGCTTATATTGTTCTTGTTGTTAGACTCTGTCCATACACGTGTCGATGGCCCACCTACTGCGCTTAGTGTGTCAAAGACTTGATCTTTGTATCTTATTGCTGAGCCAGTCTTATGCCCATTTTTGCAGCGATCCTGTCAAATTGTGTTTACTAGACGCAAGTAAAAGAACGTTGAAGGACCCGTGTGCCGGTTCCAGTTCTTTACAGATCTCAGCAGCATATTACCAAACTTAACTTGTGCTTTTTATTGGGATTTGTTCCCTAAACAGACAGAATAACTCTGACAGAAAAACCTATTGAGCTAATTACATATCCAGCTAAGAATTCTTAATGCTCTCGCTACTGANGACGAGACATTCATCGCTTGTTCGGTTTTAAGTATCTCACAAATCCTCGTTGGCTCCGTGTACCAATAACTTCTACTAGTAACTGAGGATCAAATTTATGAACACATGATATTTAGAGTATCATGCTGGGATTAACCCATTCTATTTTTCAGAGGCACCAGACACTTCATGGTCTTGGGTGTGGGTTTCACACCTTGGGAGATCTTTAATTCCCCACGAGGTAATGCATTCAAAGGCGATGGAAATGTTTGCGATAACCAGCAGAGAGCACTGGACAGCTGTTTCGTCCAGTTTGGGACTCGTCAGCAGTGCGTACTTTTTGTGTCCCTGTCGGGACTAGAACCGCGATTCTTCGGGCCGCGACTTCAAACCCTTACCCCTGAGCTACACGGCCAACGGTCATCTCCTAGTGCGATCAATCAATTTTTAAAATATCAAGCTTGGAGTCCTGACGCAGTGCTGACGAGTCCCAAACAGGACGAAATATTAGCAGTTATTTTGAAGCGAATACTCGAATGTGGTCTGAGGTGAAATTAACAGTTTATTGATGCAGGCATATTTTGACTACTGAAAACATTTCAGTAACCATTCATAAGGATTCGATGTAAATTGTTGGAATGCAATGCGAAGTCGAAATTGAAGGAGTTTACAATCGGTCCATAGGTAGTAGTATTTACTTCAAACTGTGATATAAGATTCCATTCAGTTTCTCTTTGTATGGAAATGTTTGATTCTCTGGCTATAGACAATCCAGATGTCGAAAACTAGTCATGTTTACCATTATACCCCGAATGAGTTTTACACGCTTGCTATTGATCACTCAGTTATTCTCAGCTTATTGAGAGATTAATTCCTTTTGACTCACAGTTTAATTTCAGCTTAAAGAGCAATACAAGAGAAAATTCATTTCATTCAGGATTTCCTGTGTCTCTTATTAGTAGGCAAGATATTAAGTTTTTATTGCATACCATGGTGCTTTGAACAAGTGAAGGCTTAAACCGCGTAGACACAAGGCATCATCTTTCAAATATGACACTGGAAAACCTGAGCCTGGGCATTCGGAGTGGTGAATTATACAGACTCATTGGGATATATGTGCTCTCGAGCCTGACTGCAGCGAGCCTGCCTACCGCGAAAACCGTCTATCGTCAGATATGATGCTCTTGGGAGGCCTGTTATGTTTTCCTGGAAGTGACCGATCGATTAGCAAACTCCACCCGTTACAGTATTGTCCTTTTCGAAATTTTGAGTTTAATAAATCGTAAACAATCCATTGGGAAGTACTCGTTTAGTTTAGTATTCTTTCATTTATTTTTGTTCTCTTGCTTTTTTTTCTTTACTAACGTTGAAATGAATAAATAGTATCTGTGGTCGGGAGATCAGCTATCACAGTGAAAGGCCAGTTCGATGTGGTGGTGATTATTCAGTAAATAAATAGAAAATCACTTAGTTGAAGCAGACATCAGTCGTTGTGTTACGACTCGGTCTTTAAAAGTTGGCTAAACTCCTTCTCTCTCCGTTAGACAAATCAGACATCGTAATTGATGGAACATCTTTTTATCCGTGTCTACGGTGTGCTCATTAGTCTGTTGCGTGATTCGTTTTAATAAGAGACTGACACGAAAAATTATCAGATAGATCTAAAATCAAGTAAAGCAGGATGAGTTGGATTGATATTTTCGTACTATTTCCCGGCCTCGCAATCGGTTGTCTAAACACACTATGCACGGAAACATTTTACCAGAAGAGGAAAATACACAGAAATTTACATAACTATCAAAGGCTCCCAATGGTGGGTTCTTTTGTCCGTGACTCTAACAATTATCAACTTAAATAAGCACAAATTATCTCAATGGTTCATAAAACAACTCACCTACTTTTGTACGAAAGTTTTGTTGACGGTTTCATTACATGATCTTGACTATGACAAAGCTTTCCTTATTCATTACCGTACCACTGGAGAAAGCTGTTCCAGTGAAATTAAGTTGAATGCAAATCAATTGAAAATGTGCTCGTATTGTGAAGTTCAATATTGATTTTCACCGTCTATCATCAGATGGTGAAGTGGTATTGGGACATACACTTGGACCACTCTAGGTTGATAAATTTATATCACAACTTGAGAACAAAAAATTGGAAGTTGCTCTCCAATCCACAGTGCTCTTCCGCTGTTAGTTCCTTGACAAATTTGACAAAGCTGAAAGATGGACCGGATGTCAGGTTTCTGTTCAGCACAATTAAACGGGATCCGCAGGTAGATCAAGTTTACTTCGGTATGTGGAAGCAATGGTTCACGATCGTTCCTGAACTAGATATTACCAGGGTTGGCGCGCTCTAGATTACAATTCATCTTAAATATGCATGGATATTTTGATATTCACACTTGTTAAGCTTTTGTTCCATCTATTAAAAAATCGGACCAATGGAGACCTTATTCTACTGAATGTAACAAATGTGAAGTAGAAAAGTGCTATACTGTGAGTCAAGAGTTACGACAAAAATTGTCTACAAGTCCCTATTCTTCGTCACTCCTACACTAACGTGGCCCACAACTACGTCCCCGAACGAAATATCAAACGGTTAAAAAGCAATTTCTTTTTTATTAGTGCGCCACCAAAAGAATCTGATGTAATTGCACAAATCGGCTATCGAATTCGTACTGCAGTTGAGTCCATCTATCCTGCCGCGAGGCCAATGACGGTTGAGAGAGCAATCAAATCACTATACATATACATCAGCCATAGACTTGTACAAATATAAAGTCAGTTACAGTTGCATCTGTCCTTTTCAATGAAGATGCAATATGTGGTGTGTGAGAAATGCCGGAAGCCATTTATTGAAAATATATATCACGCACGCTTCAAGATCTTGTCTTTTCCAGGAGGGAATGTTTCTGCATGTGTAGTGAAACGAAATTTGTTGGAGATTGGACTGTTCATTGCCAATTACGACGCATTCTGTGTCGTCGTCAAATTTCGAAATTTCATGGATGTCATCTAATTTCCATGTTCTGTCACTCACTCGACCCATTTGATTGACCAATTTTATGTTAAATAACATTGGTATATCCACTGCAGTTAATTTCAGATTTTATCTCGATGTATGTATGGTCCTTTTGATTGGTATTGAAAAAAAACATTCCAATATCTATTGTTCGCATTAGATCCCTGTTCATTTCTACTGCGCATCGACAGCTGATTGAGAAAACTTGAAATTAATGGTCAATATCCATCGTGCTCATGCTGTGCCGTTTCGTCTTCTGACATGCACCCACGGTAAAGAATATTGACAATCACTGTTGCATATTCCCTGTAAACCAAGTTTGCACGATTTGAAAGACTCAATAAATGATGTATAGTAAGGATCTAGTTGAGTCAAGCAATTAAAGCAGTCCGAAGCTGATTGTTGGAGTAATCTCAAATAAACATTGCCTGCTAAATCTACTGATTGAAAACGCTGTTGAATGTCAAACGCCATAGACACGTGAGACAGAAGCTAATCTTTGAATGCAATCAACTATTATCTTGCCCTGTATGATGTAGCATGAGAGTGTTTTACCAATACGAGCCTTTCCAGCGCCTTAATCAGTAATTTAGCTCAGTAAGACAACAAAACTCCTAGTAACAGCGAGATGTTTCATGTTTAGTGGGATAGATCAGCAATATAGAACGGTTTACCTGAAGAAGGTAGGTTTGATTTGACTATGGCGGTAAATCTCGCTAAAGACAGTAGAAATTTAACTAAGACCTGCTTACTTTAGTGAGCCCTGTGCGAAGGTTGTGAGTTTCGTGAAATCACAGAACATATACGTCCACTGATTTGAAGAGTATTTAAAAAATAAACGTTGGAAAGATATCAGGGTCGCATGCACCATGAGCGCAAGTCACTGGTGTTGAAATGCTTATAACATACTAACTATGGTCATACTATGTGTATGTTACATTTTTTTCACAAAATTATTGAGCTTAATGACAAATACTTCATTTGGGGGGTTCAGAAATATTGTACTGGAAACAGTTCTATTACGGAAGATAATCGTTGGCATTAGGAACACAAATTACAACCAGGTTTTTATCCCTTTTGATTCTTCGAGGTAAACATTAGCGGTAAAGGAATTCAAACGAAGTACTGAAATAGTATGCTACCGCAAAGCTTTTATTTTACAATGTGGACCGTAACTACTAAAAACGGAAATACACCGATTGGGAACATTTTTACGGTTGTAAAAATAACTCCTATACCCTACGGTTAGGACTAATCGATATCCGAAACCGATATAATGTCAATGAGAACATAATGTTAGCGTTGGGAGGAGAACCATTTACGATGATTAATGACCGTTTCAGAAGATAGTGAAGGTACAACAAACGCAACCAAACTGGCATACCTTCTGCGGTGACCGACGCTACTATTCGGACAACATAAGCAAACGTATCTCAAGCATCCAATACCGGATTCCTGGTAGTTTAATTATGCACAAGACAACGCACCATGACGCTGGAAGTGGGTTTAGCCACCACACCAGTGCCATTTGAGCCCTATAAATCAGTCAGAATGAAAAACGAATATCTGGACGATTGCTATGCGTTTAAAAAGCAAATAGATTTTCCCCGGTTCATTTCCGATTATTGGGTACACTGTTAACTGGAAGACATTGCTGGTAAAACACGCAGGAGTGCCAGACTGAATTTTCAAACGATTTTAAGTAAGATATTTATATAAATGCACTGAGTATAGAATGAGAGGTAAAAACGAAACGGTGTTCCAGAAAATCACCATTAGACATTCATTTAACACAACGTGTCGATTGTGGCTGAGAACAAATGAAGCCAGATTTCATAGAAGGAAACGTGAAAATGTAGGTGATGCACAAGTAATACAAATACGATCTTGGTTATTTTCAGTAAATTCTACAGATCTACAAACCACGGGACTTATATTTAGCTCATTCTTTTCTAAGTTAGGCCAGTTTCATACTAATTCATACTTTTACAAAAGTTCGCAAGCGACGGTTTTTGCGAGGACATGATCAAATTAGTTTTTCGATGCGTAAGGCTGACACTTTAGATTTGGGATTTGATTCTAACGTAAACGTGACTTAGCCGTCACCGTATTTAGCACCATATCCATATGATACCGGTATTAAGCACTTTACAACCTCACGTTTCACTCTCTGGTTGAATGTTTTCCTAACTCCCTATTATTTTTTTGGAAAACTATGAAGTGTGCGATGCAGATTAACGAAGCATTCACTTCCGGTCATTGATATTATTGATGTTTCCGAGAAATTAATTTTATTATGAAAGCCCATCAAATACGCTCTACGGTCCTTGCTGACGCAATAGTTTACATTTACTTGGCATGCAAGGTATTAGTTATTTAGGAAACGATCCTGATAGCACCATGATGTTTGCAGTAGACGAAGCGATTTCTGATGACTTGGGTATTTCCGTCACTAATTTCTAATAATCTGATACCACCGCACAACAAAGCAATAAGTTATTATGACTACGATTAGGGATATTTAATTGACGGAAACATAAGGAAGTGGAGTATTGCTAGCAAAAATTTGTGTGAGAGTGTTGAACAGATTAGCGATCATTCAATGGATGGCGCCAAATCTAAATCTGATAGTTGGTAGTGGTGAACAGTTTTGAGGGAGCACGTTGTTGAACTGGGTTTAAAAAACTGGGAAGCCAGATGATGGTGAGAAAATAGCAGAATGTGGACCGGTAACCAAGATTGTGATAGCAACAATTCGTAACAAGGCAGAGGAATCAGCACCATCGCAAGTGTGTAGTTCAGGTGCAATGTGGACGGCCAGGGCTGAAAGGATGCTAAAAATAATGATTATTGCAGAACTATATAGTTTGTATGAAGTGTTGCAGTAAAGTAAATTGATCTGAAGAAATACATTTGTCTAATTTAGGTCATTAACCAAAGTGCAAAGGAAACCCATTCATGCATGATAGAGCTAGACAAAAGGCAAAAGAAGGCTGACATCGTGAGAAAGGGTTATTCTTGCTTGCCTATTATAGCGACGAAATTATATGATGTTTTTAATGCAGGAATGTGCTTTGTTAACCAAGACACTTGAGGTGTTAATCTTCTTCATCATTTAGGAAAATTCGCGGGAAAGTAGAAAAGAGTTGTTGATCAATGAAGTCGGCAGAAAATGAAGAATCTGCTATTCAGTGAAACAGGGCGTAAAGCTGATTGGCTAATCTAAATGCGCCTTGAATAACCTGTCGAGAATCAGGATTGATCGAAGCATTTTGCCGTGCAGACAGTGACTGTTTCATTCAAACCGATGTGAGAACACGAATTTCCTAATGATATCGTTGTCGGTGCGTTTATCCCATGTGAACGGAGGGTTCTTCTATCCTGAGAGAACCAATCCACCTTGGTTGAAAGTTTGTTTCCGTTTCTTCTTGTTCTATTACATTTACCTAACCATCAAATTCACAATCTGCTTGGTCGCCGGTTATTGGACACAGACAGAGTTCGTTGACTGTTTTACCGCAAATAACTGTGAATGAAGCGCATCAAAAATAGCTAGGTATATGATGAATACATTTTTTCGCGAACTGCTTTGTTGAGTAACCGTTGCCGTATTGGAAGTGTATCATCAACATTCACAGGGATGAGTAACTCTTATTAATTTAGTCATCAATCGATGAGCTCTGTAGTGAAAAAGAACGAATCACGTGCTGAGCATCGTACTAATTCACAAGCATCCTATCCACTCACTATTCGAACCCCAATGCAGACTTTTCCCGACATACGAGGAACATTGAGCCTCTTCCTCGTGGAAAGTTTTCTAGACGAGGAACAAAGGCAGCGGCCGTCCATCATTCTTTCTACAACCGAGGGAAATTACTAGAGTAAAACTGATGTCCAAAGCTTGGTAGACAACCAATCTCTAACTACAGTTTCCATCCGGAATGGATATTACATTTGGATTTTAAATAATGAATTATGTTGAATCGCGAAAAGTGATTCATTATGCAAAATTACCGTATCATTCAAATCATTAAAAACCCTTCGTATTGAATATGTATGGCCGTTCATCATAATACTCGAAACCAAACGCGGAAGGTTCTTTCTTCAAAATCAACTGACTCGTCTTCTCATGGTTGGATTCAGATGTTGGTTTCAAATCAGCACTTGCACTGCTTATGTTTACTTTGAGAGGAGTGTTTAAGCTACGATTTTGTTTCCGAGGAAGCGTAAAGACTTAGCATAAAATTGTAACCAGGGCAGACACACCACTTGCTTATAAAACCTGTTCACAACCTTTTCGCAATAATATGGATTCACTGTCCCATGTTTTACAATGACAATTATTGGATTGTATCAGGCATATTGATCGTTTAAGTCACTATAGAAGAACGATGGTCAAAATGTGAAATCCAATTCCGACATCGAGGAAACAGTCTAACATTTAATCCTAAAATTTGTTCGAAAGAATCGCGAGGAAGAACATTCGGCCATTTTGAGGGAAATTTGAACACAACTCACAATCGCAGGCACGCACGCAGTACATTTTTCAGTTCGAACGCCCTGCAGTTCTACCGTTCTTTGGTTTTGCAAACCTGTGGGCTACATCCTTTTGTGATTTTTTCCGTGCTGAAATATCCTACCTGAGGGAAAATTGACAGTGAAAAATGTATTCAGCTTGAGTGAATTAACTAAACTTTTAGAATGAGGAAAACTTTGCTATGGTAAACCTGTAATTCGGTAGAAATTCTATCATTTATTTCAATTGTTTTAAATATGGTTTCTGCTATATGCATGCTTTGGATAAATGTGGAATTTATTAAATTATTCTCTCGAATGGTTATGTATCTCCATTCATTATACACCGTACCATTTCAGACTGAGTCCGTTTTTATTGTTATGCATATAACTCATATAATCTCTTATCATTTAGTTGGGCGAAGGATGACAGACTGCCGTGGCTGTCGCTCAGCATGCTGTCCAATACCCTGAGTCCTGTCTATATGGTCTGTAAGGGGTGTCTATATCGTGTGATCCCCGAAGGGATCAAAGATCCTATGTTTACTCACTCTTTCAGCAGGACAGACGATAAGCACGACCGTTAATTTCCATACGGTGTGCGTATATGAGTGTTTCCGGAAACACCATCAACGAGAAGGTTGGTGACCTTTACAGGGAAACAGGTTGTATTTCACATGTGCACCTGTAGTTAAGCGCTGAAAAGCTATTAAACTATGGAAAACTTGCAAATATCCCACCAAAGTGTGAAACATTTATAATGTTCAGGACCACTATTATTCGGGGTGATTTTGCTCATGATTAACCAAAAGAAGTGAGCAAATACAAATGCACTAGGAGTTATTTTCTTTCAAACACATGATTTACAATATGAATGAGACGTGGATTAGTTAAAAACATAACAGTGCTCCCTAGCGTAAAGGTAACAAGTTGTCAGAACTTAAGAGTTAAAAAAGCTAGAAATTTGTATTAAATAACTAACTAGCATACCACATAAATAACAAAAACAACAGGCTTCTATCCTAGGTGGATTTGCAACAGCGAACCAAATAGAGATCGGCACACAACGCACCGCATGTAAATTGCCACAAAACAGTACACACACGGCACTCTTTGATGGAAAAGCCATTCACTGTCCGCTGTTCGATTTTTAGTATTATTCATTATTCATAATTTAGTTTGTCCTAACTTTCCATCCTGCAAAGAAAATGAAATGGGAGAACCTTTGGACCCACAAATGAGTTTAACTGTCTGCGCTGAATAAACGTACATTTTCAGTATCGCGATATTTCTGATTGTAATAAAATTTGCCGTTGTTTGACTAAATTTATAAAGGTTGCTTAAGATTCACAAACTCTAGTGACCCGAGTTGAACTCAAAAATATTTTCTCGACTACACACTATAGTATATGCAAAAAACTGATCAAAGGAATTTGTAAGGTGCAAAACAAAGTGTGACTAATCATGCCAAAACACAATCAAGGTTAAATTTCGTAAGATAAACTTTATGAGTAAATAAATAACGTTCGAAAATAAATCTGGAGAGATTATGTTTACATAATAGCTGGTTGAAATGTTATTGTGGTGTATTGCTTGGCTATTAGCAGTCTGCTCTTCGTCTGCCTACTCGTCAAGAAGCTTCCTTCGTTCTGCATAGGCATGAGGAATAGAGAGACGAGGATGGTTCTGGGTGTTACTGTGCAATCAGTCCGGTGGACAACCAATTGTAAATCGTTGTTGGAACACATTGGCTCCGGGATCACCGGTAAAAAGAAGGAAAATCGTACCCTCCAATCTAGACGCGGATAAGCCAAACGACTTCTTCGTCCTTCGTTTTTTAAGCTTGTCAAGCGATTCCTTGGAATAATTATTCTTTTTCAGTTTATTGGTCCTTTCAGTTCATCAGTTCATCAATGCAAAATTGTCGGGTTTGATCGAACAATGCATGACCGCGCATACTTGCGATTGGCACTGATCTTCCCGGATAGCCACACTGCCCTGCCAAACGTACTGTGCGATGAACCGATCTTGAACTGGTTCCGTCGGCTTCAGAACAGTGTTTGCGGATTGCCGTCTTCTTCAATTTCGTCGGTTTGGATGCAGTCAGTTGAGGTCTTTGAGGATATTTCCAACTTGTTTTAGTTTGTCCGGGATGAAAAGAACGTCAACGAGAAACCTTTAATGTGGTGCAGTTCCTTATTGTCTATTCTGACCCCGGGATTCGTCATGTTCAATAAAACTGTCTATAATGACCATAAAAGGATTTCTGTACTAAAAACCTTCAACTTACCTGTTAAACTTTCCTTGAAATGTAAGCGAGACGTTTGGAGTAGAAAATAATGATAGTCCCTCCAGGTCAGATATCGGTAGACCGGTTTCCTAATAATGTGATCGCAAATTATTTAAATAAGTTGGCGGACATTGACACTGGGTATTAATTATCACAGGTGGAAGAAAACCATTTGGTCATCGGTGATATTTAATTAGTCTGATTGTTTTGCTATTTTCGCGCTATTCCATAATATTTTTCAAAAGGGGTTTGATAATTCCTTGATTCAACATACTGTGATACCTGTGACCTCGGGGGCACCTTTCTGGTTCACATTTATGTTATTAGTGTAAAGCCCCCTACAAATTAAAATACACATTGTATTGCCATAATATAGATACTGGCTAAGATGAGGGCAAAATGGTGCATAATATAAACCGTGCGATATTTTCACCTTGGTTTCTTTTTTCAGTAAAGGCTTACTTTGAATCTACGGAGAACACAACTGCGAATTTCGTTCAAACGCCATTTGGCTGAATGTGTTAGAAAAAAATCCAAAACTTGCAATCATTGTTTTCAGAGGCAAATGTGAGTAACTGTTTCAGATAATAGATCCGATGCAGTTTCGTTTATTTTTCATGATTCAGGAATCAGAAATGAGTTCGATTGAACCATTTCGACCAAATTTGAAATCGTATTTTTTCAAGATTAGTTTCTTCAAATTGGATGAACCACTCTTAGTTGAGATACGTAATATCATCGCTCCTCGTGTCCTTTTTGAATCTTTTTAGCTTCGAAGAATACCCATCTTCACGCTTTCATTCAACATTTTTACACGTCAGCCAAAATGACATCTGACGCTGTGAAACAGATGGTATCACCAAACGACAACTAA
This sequence comes from Echinostoma caproni, assembly GCA_900618425.1. Classification (NCBI taxonomy): domain Eukaryota; kingdom Metazoa; phylum Platyhelminthes; class Trematoda; order Plagiorchiida; family Echinostomatidae; genus Echinostoma; species Echinostoma caproni. The sequence continues at coordinate 39,184 of UZAN01039516.1, forward strand.
AATATCATGTGAGAATCGCTGCTTATAAAACCACCAAATCACTGTTTCAGAAGAATTCATTCACTGCTCACTCGTTGTTGTTGTTCTTTAATACGATGATACTAATGAGGATGTAGAACATATCGGATATCCGAGAGTACCTAAATCAATGTGCATGCACCACATTTTAATTGATTTTTTGAGCGGGTGATTGAATGTGGAGAATACTATCAATTTGGTTCTCTATGATCGGTGACTTTTGACCGAATGCATTTTGGTGCGTCTTACACACTCATCAATTTGCTGATACCCGCTCCTGGTACAATAAAAACAAAAAGATTTTCAACCCCGAACAAGGGTGCTGAGCAGTAAATAAAACAATATAGGTAGTTGATAATGAACGTGAGAACCACATTATTCTATTATTTCCGAAGGATAATTTGTTGGACAGACTTTATTGGACAAATTTTAAATCAAGTTAAGTAAACATTTTATTTTACACCAAAAATACCTTTTCGGCTCAACATTGGCCAATTGCATTTTCCTGGCTGCTTCAAACGTTTCTGTTAATTTGGCTTAAACGATGAGAGCATTGCTTCACTCGACAGTTCCAAGCTTTAACCCTGTTTCACTTTGTGATAATGATTGACTGCACAGTGTATACGAGCGTGTAACTGTCACCCTGTCTATTAGTAATCATGTTGAAGATTGCCGCTGTAAATCATCCAAATGTTGCATCTAATTATAGGGGCTCCATTCATTTTGAAATTCATTAATAGAACAACACGATTAGTGAACAAGCTCGTTTTCGATAACTTCATCCTCTGGCTAATACAGTTATATACATTTAGTGAATAAATGTGCAACAAATAATGTCAGAATGAAAATGCGTTGATTGGACGGCAAGGGAGTGGTGAGAAGTGGTTGGGAAAGAGGTGAAAACCAAAAACCGAAAAACCAAAAAATTGTTGATCCGTGGTTTTAGAATGGGGAATCGTGAAAACAGAGAAAGAAGAGGGAGGGGGAAGAGGGATGAAACAGGAAGGGAGAGGTCACACACTTAGGTCAAAGGGTCATGGGTTAATTGACGTTGAGTGTCGGGTCTGGGTCAGGGTAACTGTAGGGCTTTGACGAATTGTTTTTGTGAGCACAGATTTGGTCGCAATAACCTTATTGCTACCGCCTCTGCTGTCGCAAGATGACGCTGTCGGAGGGTTTTGGAGGGGTTTGGGGCTACCTTGTAGATAATTTTGAACGCATCCTCAGTTATCTGATATCCATGTCCATGGACACCACGGATCAACAATTTTTTGGTTTTTGTTTTTCACCTCTTTCCCAACCACTTCTCACCACTCCCTTGCCGTCCAATCAACGCATTTTCGTTCTGACATTATTTGTTGCACGTTTGTTCACTAAATGTATATAACTGTATTAGCCAGAGGATGAAGTTATCGAAAACGAGCTTGTTCGCTACTCGTGTTGTTCTGTCAATGTCACAATGGGAATTTTCAGTGAAATTCAATAATGTCTGGGTCTTGATATGAACTTTCACAGAAAGTAGGTTCGCGTCATATTTATGCATACATATTTTTATGACAAAACGGCTATCAGGCACAGCAGTGATATGGATGTGAATAACTGTTGAGATGGACGAGATTATCTTGCAGTTGGAAAATATTTGTTCAGCTAGCGTGCAGTTCTTGGTAAACGTGGCATTATTCACTGTAACGTATCATTAAAGCTTAATACTGAACACTGTGTTTCATATCCCAGTAACCTTGAGATAATGTATTCAATGTTCTGGCCTGATAATCTGGCGAATACTGAACGTGGAATATCAAAAATCTTTTGGTATTGTGAGGCTTTTATTCATCTCAAAAGAGGATCCGTATTCAGTTGGATGCTACAATTGAAACTTGAGTTAAATTATTGGAATACAAGTTCATTCGGCGGGTTACTGCCTGAACAAAATACATATGAATCAAGGCGTGCAGAATAAAATCCCAATCTGGATTTAAATGCTCCGTATAAAAGGCGAAACATGTGACCTGGAAACGTATGACATAACGTACGGTGTTTTAACATTTCCGTTCATTACAGAGAATTTGTCTTCATGATCTCATTTGAAGATCGAAACCGTGTGTTTCACAGAAAATACACACAAAATCTTCATGTCCCCAACAATTAGATCGTTATATTAAACTTTATGAAAGCAAGATACACTGAAACATTGCTTGCAACTAAAAACTAAGTGGAAACTAGTGTAACATGCATTTCGATCACAGAGATTTCAAGTTTTCCGGTTGATACTTGAAGTTCTAACAAGTTGTAGTGCACATTGCATATATGTTTATGTACACTTGGGAGTCAACTGACTGGATTTTGGTGTTTTTACTCGAAGCGCACTTCGCAACAAGCGATAGTATAGAGTGTGCTTTATCTGCGTGCGCTATACCCGACCGGTTATCTTCTCCATCCTGTTCTACCAGCCAAGAGTTGCAACACATGTGCAACACATGAATCTTTAAGTGTAAATATTATTCACGTTGCAAACTGTCGCCGCATAAACATAAGCTACAATTTTTCGCACATGATACTAACCTATCGAAATCGTCTACGTCAATTTGATATAAGTGGATCGTCTATCTTACTTATTCAATCGACCAAGCTCTCACGAAAGCGCTTCATACACACTCTAATTAGTTACTCTTGTCCAGTCCAAAAAGGCAAACAAAAAACTGTAAACGTTCCGTGCCAACGTCCCGCACCGTAATCATAACGGAAAATATTCAACGGCACAAAAATATATTGCACAGTAACTACTTTTGCGTGTTCCCACCCTTGTGTTCTTTGTCCCTTGGCAAACAATCGTTTTATCACTGCTAGTGCTACAAGAGCGAGGCAACTCTTAGTCCTTCCATAAGTGCAGATGCAAAAAAAAATACTTTTGTTTCACAAACTACATATTTTAACTGTACACTTGTCGTAAGAGGGAATTACCTCAATGGACCCATCCACTTTCAGATTCACCTAGTTTGAGCCAATGAACTCAATGAACTTCAGCCCTGCAAAAGGAAACATACACCTCTAATTCGGGAGAAATTTCCTTGAAGGGTTGGGGAAAACCAGAGTGAGGGAATTCATAAACAAGATTCAGTTGACTCATCAGTCAGGTCAAGTCAAGGAATACCTTTGTGCACCTTGAGGGGTGGATATTCGGCAATCACAAGCACAGTGGGTCGACAATTAAAATAACGGAAGTTTAATACAGCAATTAGAACAAGTGAAACGCACAGCAACATCAAAAAGCCAATGGTATGCCAGGGTATTTATGATTGGTTAAGTTTGGCATTTTGCGCAGATTTTCTGCAACAAGTTCATCTTTTCTAGAAAATCTGGTGGAATATAGTGCAATAGAGCGCATGTAAGCTTAGTGCGTGCCTTTTTAAGTTTATGACTGGAACGGGTGGATGAGTGAGAAAGGCACTAACTAAGAGCATAATAGGGGGATGGGAAATATAAGACAAAATCTTATTGGATAATGTTTTACAGGACTTGACAGACCATGTAGCATTTCGGTTAACTGAATTGTGTTTTCATAATTTCTATGTTAAATCATCGAGTGAGGTGATGTGTATCTTTGGAGAATATAAGTTGACTGGGTTGTGTTTATTACGGCTGACTGTCAAGCTCCGAATAATTGCCGTGTTCAAATTTTGCCATTTTGTCAAATGTTTATAGCAGTACATCAAAGCTTTGTCGGGCGGAATGTACAATTTTGGTCGAGAGGGTTCTGAGCTGGTTGAAATACTCATGATTGTCCACCACAAGATAACGCCTATAAAAAGAATCGTTTGCATTTGTCCTACTTGAAATAGCCAATGTCGGATTGTTGAGCTATATAAGTTAAAATCTGAGCAGAGATTGGAAAAATAATGCTTGGTAGGAGAAAATAAAGTAATCAGAGAGCAGGATGAGATAAAGTAATCACTCAAAAGGCTCAAAATATTTCCAACCCTATTCATGTGTCTCTATAAGAATATCCTACATGTGGAAATCGGAAATCACAACAGCGAAGGAATTTAAAAAATGGATTGTTTATGTTGCTAACTTATGGTCAATGCCTAATATTCTTTCATACACCGAGGGTTGTTCCAGTCAACATGTTTGACCGAAATAACAACAAGAATTGCAACTGCATAAACTCAAGTCAAATTATATCTCTCCTTGAGATGGACTACTCAAATTTATCTAAGTTGACCATTAGTATCTCGTACATGATTTACTCTCTGAAACCTTTTGCTGAGGCTAATTTCAAAAAGCACGTTTGGGTGATTTTAAATAATGAATTATGGCAAGGAAGTTTATTTGAATTGGAAATGCTGAAAAAGTAGGCTGAAACCTAGAGGGTATAGTTAAAAGAAATGATCTATAGAAGAACAAATCGCAGGTTTTTGAGGGACTTCAAACAATATCCCACAGGTGTTCAACCGTATTTTCGTTAAGGAGTTTCAGCTCGTGTCGAGATGCAATCTGATGACCTAATTATCCAAAGCGAGATCCACTTGTCGTTCGTGAGCCATTTGCAGGTGAGATGACCCCTAAAGATATATAAGAGGCAAGTATTCGACATATAGGTCATTTCGATTTCAAATGGATTTTATAATTATCCTTCTCTGGAAAGCGGATGTGGAAATCCGCTGTTCGGATGACCAATTGATCAAACAGACCAAGGTCTATGGTTTCTTTTGGTGAAAACGACAAAACGTCTCTTGTGGTGGTCGTTCTTTCGTGACAAGCAAAAGACTTAAGCGAAGAATAATTCGATATCTGTGAAGTATTCCTTGTATGACCTCATTATCTTTGATAAAGGAATATGTTTCTCAGAACGAACACTAAACCGTATGGTGAGAAATTATGGTTTGAATGCACAAAGGCAGATGAAGGTTCACAAAATAACCGATGGCCATTGGATGGCGTGTCTTCTTCACGGTGCATCGGTTTGGTATAAAATGAGGCGATATCAAATTTGGTGATCAAAAAAGGATTGAAATGAAGCCGGACGATTATTTGGGGAACGAAAAATAGGATAATGAGACGCATTGGGTGAATAGGCTAGTTGGTGAGGATTTTCTTAAGATATGGTAAACCATTTGGCTCAGTGGTAAGCAGTCTGTATTTTATCGACGGAAAAAACGACTGGTTTAAATTATCTGAATATATTGAACGCCCAGTTGGAGTCACTGCTAGAGAAAATACCAACTTTTATCTTTCAGGATTAAAGCGCACCATTGAATCCACGGTGGTGGCCCGGTGGAACCGTCACCAATGTCACCTCGGGATGTTTGTTCGAATCCCACCGCCACCGCCTGACTTTTCCCATCGGGTGTTGAATAGCAACCCATTGATTGACCACTTCCCTCTTCCGGGAAAATTGTATCCCTGTATATTCTATAAAAGGACGTAAAATGAAAAGAAAGAAAGGTTGTCTCTTGTAAAAATCCAGATCCACTGCAAATCGCGGCCTCCAAGGTCGTCAGATTAGTATTCTATTTAACATCGCTAGAATCATCAGAGGAGCAAAATATGAAAAACTGAAGGACTGAAAAATATAAAAGGAACACGTGCGTAATGCTGAACACGAATTGATCAAGGTCACAAAGCAGCGATTCACGCTTAAACGGGTATTTCATAGAATAATAAAGTTTTATTCATAATAAACAGTAAATTATTCTTCCGGAATTCAATACCAGGGGCCATTTTTTGTTTCATACGGAAACAGAAAACTGAACTTTAAAAGCAGAAAGATGGGGAAAGGGTTTCGACGGTGGATGTCTACCTCAGTCGTTTTGCACTGGAAGCAGTGTCCTGGATGTGACAGGATTAAACCATAGTAAAGTCTTTTTAACATTGTTACAAACGTCTCAATCGTGACCTCTTTTGGGGAGCTTGGAACTCATATAGTAAATTTACACAAGTTTAACTATGGGTAAATTCAACTTATCTCAAAAAATAGACAACCAGAAGAAAACTCTAGCAATTGTTTTCACAACTGTCTTTAGCTTGTGGGACATCATCGGCAATGCTGGTTGATTCGAAATCAATTGGGATCTCACAGACTAGAGAAAGGTGATATGCTTGAGTATTTGGCAACCACTGATCAGATATTCGAAATCAGTGATGTTGAAAGGGATTTCGCAAGACTGAGAAGATAATTTAATAGTTAACACCCTATATCATCTTCTGCGAGAGCACATGTGTTTTTCCATGTTACCACGAATATGTGCATGACTAAGAATTCACGCTTGTAGTTATGGGTTTTTAAACCTTTCGGTTATGTGAATGAAGTAATCGGAATAGACTCGAATTAAGAATAACGAATCAAGAATCACGAATTGCACTGGAATTTGTCTGCCAAAGTGTACGGCCAACGAGATGCAGGTAAAAGGCCACTAAAGTTGCTGTTCATTAGTTAAAAGAAATTAATATTATTAAAAATTACCTAATTTGCAAATATCATTGATTAAACAGATATTAACCAGTCACTGTTCATTTTGTCCTAGTCAGAGGGTTCCTGTTCCAGCTGTATGACCTTTAATTTACCGAGGCTGTTTACAGCTGATCTAAAATCCTGAAATTGTAACGCTTAACTGGCTTGATTTTAGAGGTTTGACTCACCATAGTGAACCAACACAACCTTATAGCGCCATAATAGGGAAGCTTTAGTCTTTCGTAATTCTTCATTGCTGAAATCAGAACAGAAGCCACAAGTGGAGCGTGACACAGAAAAATTCCTCGATTGAAAACATCTTTCTCTAGATGAACTGGAATAGAGAATACAGTTGGTTTTGGTTGAGTCTTAACATAAATTAGAGCATCTAATCAAGTGCATATTACCTATTATAAGGTAGAAATTATAACAAAAAAGAAAAGTATACCGTAAATGAGTTCAAAACCTGATGAGGTACAGCAAATTTCATGAGGTAAACTTATTTATAATCTGTATTCAAATTCTTAGATGCTGGTGGTAAAATAGACCAGCCTGTGATTACATTCGACGTGTACAGAGGGCCAGGTATACGGAAAGAAAGTGAGATTACGGTAAACGATGACCAAGAGTGCGAATTCGCAACAGATCTAGGAGTGTCAAGTGACGCAACAGATCAGACGATACTAAGTAGTTATTGAATGCGATTGATGTATTTTGATACGGTAAACTGTCTGAATGAAACCGAGCCAAGAAAACAGAAATAATACGTTTGTTGGTTCCATTATTTCCATTATATTGGATAAATGTGATAAGGGAAATGTTTTGGAATTGAGCTGCAACCGAGTAAAAGCCGTCTGATGGCACAATTAACTGAGATCATTTCACGCAATACAATTATGCCATGACGCTAAATTCACCGTTCTAATCTGTTTACAGGATATCGTTTACGGAACTTTTCGCTGGCACCATGAATGCTGTACAGAAATGTGGAAGCATTCATAGGGGTGAATTCCATGGAGTAGATCTAGAGTTTTCACAGTTTTGATCGGTAAAGCCTTCGAAGTACGTAAAACAATCACGGCTGGCAGAATTGAGCGAAAATGTTGACATCTGAACAAAATATTTGGTCGGTTGTGACGGTAACGCATATCTTTAATTGACTGTGCTGTACATATAAGCTGACACTTAAGTACTCTGCCCGTAAAACTTAACTCGTTTGACCCATAAGGATGATTATTTTGACTCATGCTTATGTTCCTCAGTGAAGGATTAGTAATGTATTGTTAGCCTAACCATATGAAAAAAGACCGAACATAGAAACGAACTCATTATATACAACGCACAAAACCATAATACCAGATCATGAGGTTTTCTCTTTGAAATCAACAACGACCTGGATGGAAACCATGTCATACCCCTTGGATCACTCTCTACGGTGTTAACGAGTATTTTTAGATCGGTCAACGAAAATAAACGTAGAGGAAAAAGGTAGGTGAACAATGTGGAAAGCGTTAATAGTTGTTTGCTGGATATGGACATACTAGGACTCATGATTGAGGCATAAAATTGCCGACCATAATTATTTGGCTTTTCATGGTTTACTTACTCTGGGAAACTGTTTGTAAATTATTACGGACGAAATATAGAGATGAAATAGTTTTTGTCTTTCTCTCAACATATTGAATCACTGTATTTAAATGTTGTTGATGTATTGGTGTATTTTTTGTTCTATTGCTTGGACCTATAGCAAAGCACAAGTTATTTTTTACCGGTATAAGCAAACATGCATCTAATAATTGATAATACGTTAGCTTTCAATAACCTCTTCCGTGGTGATTGGGAGAGAAAAACAGTTCGAAGCGAATGACGGTCGATCAACAGGTAGTCAGAAAAATTGAATTTGCTTGCAAGGGAAAACCACACAAAAAACAAGAGTAGTAAAACATGGTGGCATAGCCAAATCACTCTTACTTTATATTCAATCCGATTTCCGACATACGAGAAACCACATCTTACCAACATTTTTGGTAAAAGAAAATATATTTAACACCCATAACCTTGGCTGCATCTGGATGAGAATAGTTTTGCGCGTCCGGATCAACTGATGTTTTGAGTTATTAGGGAACTGACATTCCTTTTCTCCTCCACGTCTGTTCACGCAAACTGGCCATAAATTAATTAGTTTCATTTTCAGTCAACTCAGGAGAACAACACACAATGAGTTAACTTGGTATATTGAATATAGTGTCATCCCAAACCAGCCCAGACCGATTTTTAGAGACCAAACAATTTCTTTCAGATCGTCGTGACCAAATCTTGGTTCAATTGTCGACAAGCCCTCATTAGTGCTGAAAACACCTGAAAACATCGGACACCAGGCGCCATGACACGAGTAGTTCTATATAACTGCAGTAAATGCACTTGGATGTATTTTCCGTGTTTTCAATAGACAAATGCTATCGTCACATTTATACGGCAACAATAGTCATTGTACTAATTTGTAAAAAAATTGAAACGGTTGAAAATAGAAGACCACCATGTATATCTTCAACTCTAACGAAAACGTCGTCCTGTGTTTAATTATTACAGTCGATCGTATTCAATTTCATTTCCACATCTGGTAACGATGTGATCGATCTGTAAAGCCATTACGTATCCGCGAAATAAATCGAATAGTCACGTGCCCCCCGTGGAATGGGAGATTTGCCGGAAGAGCGATCGTACCACGTTGGGTATTTTTTGCGCAAGGGGAACCATGCATAACAAGTCATGATAACGTCAGTTTTCGTAAAGTTAATGTTGTCGTTCAAATATATATCGAGACCAATATGTGGATTTTATCATTATGTTCAGGGAGATAAATAGTACATGATCGATCAAAAATAGACTGTCGTGTATTAGAAATCGTGTTACAGAATCCGTACAAATTCACAGACACGGCGTACGGTGCATGACTGTTGTTTAGGCTCATCGGTCCCGAGATCGTTTGTAAGAGCTATACAACATAGGGGCTAGTTTACTTAATTCATTCAAAGTGATAGACACCAACTACGTAAAGGTGATGATTGGCTCATGACGCTTTAGTTTGCTGGTCAAATCCATGCTGGGACACGTCCGATGGATGAGAATAACTGAAACAACTAATCATTTACATTTATTGGTGAATAAAATATCAGCATCATATAAAATGGTTGCATTAGGCTTGTTGAAGAACATCACCGCTTAGCTCTGTTCGAAAGTGATAAACGTGGTATACTTCCAGGTAATAACCACACCTGACCTAGCTGGGCCTTATGTGTTGAACCACCCCAAGTCACAGAGCTTGGTTTGCCGGTTTCCATCACTGATTAGCAGTTATCCTCGATTAAGGGGTTCCCCTATTTGCTGTCAATCCTACAAAATTTGCAGTAGAAAACGGATGCTTAGTTGTTATACATATATCCGCCTATTGTCTATACTGATGTTATTTTTGCCATAAAACTAGGCTCTTTCATTAAATTCCTATTGCCTCCTGAACCTCCCAATCTGGAATAACGCCCCCCACGGTTCGTCATCTCCCTTGATTCGGAGCAATCATAAACTATGTAAACATGTTGTAGGAGTCCTTTACATTAAACTCCATCGTTAACACGGAGGTTGGTCCATCCAGAAGTCTTCAAGCTTGTTTTCATAAACTTCGTATCACAGTATACTTCAACGTCATAGAAATTCCAATGTTGCACCCTAATGCCTTTCAATGTACGTCCATACATACTAATATTCAACCGTCTCCAAATTGGGACAGTAAGAGATTCAATAAAGACTGACTAAAAATAAGCTCCTCGTGAGTTTTACAGTAAATTTAGTTTCACATAGAATCAAATGGTGCACGGGTGTAAATCAAACTGTGAGCCTTCTTGTCAAGAACGAAAAAAAACCGTTTTGAGCGCAAAGGATTCGTAAGCTGCATCTGACTTCTATTACTCAGGGATGCTCATCTGCGCATAGTTCGAACTATTTTGTACTTCTGCATCCATTCTGCAATCCAATTGTCTGCGAATAAAATATGGTTTGTTCCTAAAAATTAGTGTTTCACTGCTAAAAAGGTTCTTGTCAAAAATAAACGTGACACACAAAATGTAACACCAGACAAAAATGCAAAATCCTCGTTGTAATGGATTCGCTTTCAGGTGCACAGTTGCTTTCGAACCGCAATCCGGGACATTTACGGGGAACAGTAATGCACAAAAGCGGATCAGGTGGTCGTTGCTCAACCTCTGCCTACAATAGCAGGCATTTTTTGACCCAAAGGAGTGACTTGTTATGTTCTAACAATTGATGCATGCTACTTTTAGTTAGAATGATAATTATAAATGTCCATAAGCGACTTGTGTAAGTATACACTGACTGGTACCAAATAAAAAAACACATGGATTGCATAACCATTATGGTTTGTATGCAAGCTCTCTCCGTCAACCCCGAAGCCAGAAGCTTTTCTGCTCTGTATCGAAACATCTTTTTGAAAACCCACCAGGTTAGGAATGTTGTGCTATACCTGGAGAGTACACTTATTTCTTCTGCTTTAGGAAATATCAAAGTCCTCGAGTTTTCAAACATTGTGTACATGATACCTGGCAATATTTTCAGTGTTTGTATTAATTTTTTTGTTTATTTGAAAATTAGCGCTAGTTTGTTGAAAAGTACTTCTCACAGTCAAAACACTTCTCGGCTTAGTTAATATTCATAACAATCTGGCGTAAACACGCCATCAGTCACATGGGTTTGCATGTCAATGTCTTTTTATTTACGACTGCAATTTTGTAGCCGCGAAATATTTTTGATCCCCGCGAAATTCATACGTCTGTTTAAGCACGTTTTGACCGTCCGTCCGGATACAATTTGCTGTTGCTTCAGTTTCTCATTACAGCACCCAGTAATTCAGATTCAGCAGTAGTACATCTGTTAACAAACCCGATTGAGGACAAAATAGTCGTCCACATCCTGAGTTCGAATACCATCAGTGTCTCGTGCAGTCTACCATACGTGTCCAAAGGCAGCACTTGAATGGATGCAGCCCACCCTCTACTCTCGATGATCACATTCACCAAAGAATTAAAATACTTATTGTTATCTATGATCATCCGAATATGTAACATGGTTGCACAGTTAACCGGGAGCCTTTTTGTATTTTCACTTTTCGCGGGATGCTTTGCATAGCTGTTTGCACTTATTCCCTATAATGATATGCGGTAAAGTCTCGACCAGTGTACTCAAATCTTTGATTCTAGTAACTTTTACCTGTATAGTTTTTACTTCATATTTTTCCCAGTGTACACAATTACAAATGACAGGTTCGTCAGCACTTTGTCATCAGCTGGTATGTTTGAAATAACATGTGTTTGCTCTACCCTCAAGGTTGCGTTGATTACCGTCCCATAAGCTGTACAGTTTATCCCGGGAAATTTTAAATCATTTTGTGGGGGTAATATGAACTCCAAACAGACAGTCATTACCAATCATATTTTGGAAATAAATGAATTAACGTGCACGGCCTTTTAAATAGTTTACTGAAATTCGAATAGAAAGTCAAGCCATTCGAGAAAAATGCACAGAATCACAAAGACAAGAAGCGGATTCGGAGGAATATTTAACTTTCTGAACTTCCGCGTTTATAAAGTCAGCTTTTTTATTTTTGTGAACCTAAACAATCACACTGTAAATAACAAAATTAAATTCAGTAAAGTTGGGACTATTCAAATGATTGGGATATAGCTAGCTGACGTGAAACTACGTCTATTAGGTAGGCCACTAGAACCAAGATCAACGGTGAAGTAGAACCTGAGACGAAAACACCTTTCCATCTGAGAAATATCTAGAAACACGTATAGGTGTTGAGAATTACTTCATTCATAAATCTCCGTTATTTGGGTGTATATTCCTGACAATTAGCGTTTACTTCTTAAAATTGAACATGTAAAACTAAACTGAACAAATTTTTTCCAACGGATTAAGGTTTTCTCAACCTTCCTGGTAATTTCAAATACGCTCACCTGTAAAATAACCTTTTTCCCTCGGGTTCATGGAAGAGGCTATATGAATAGGAAAAAGATAGTTAGCGGATTTGCTCAGTACTGCTTGATTTTCCTCAAACGTAACGGCAAGTAGTGTGACTGAGTATAAGTGCACAGCTAGAATGCCACTCATGCTGTCTTATTTTCATCTTCGGCATCATTTCCAACGAACGGGTTGACGGATCATTGTAAATATGTTTTGGGAGAAGGACAGATAGGTTTACTCTGCTAGATATTTCTGTGAAAGTTTTCCTACGACCTACCAGTTTATCGATTGAAATTATCGTGAGTTATCCCAGAGTTACCATCCGGATGGAATAGAGTAGACGACTACCAGACATATGAAGTGTGTTTTAAACAATAAAAATTTCAGCAAGGGGAAAGCGGCCAATCACACATGCAACACTGCAAAAAGAGGGAAATCAGGCGTCCTCGATGGTGGTGGCGAGATTAAAACACGTCCCGTTGGACGTTAAGTTATTAAGTGACGTTTATGGTCTGTACACCGGTCACGAAAACGAACGCCAACAACTACTTGCAAACGAATGTTGGTTATACGATAAGAAAATTGGGAGGTGAGCCATACGCACCTGGTATCCAACAAACGCCTTCAATTTGGTATGCCCAGAAGGTTATTCACAAAGAGTGTTTCGATGATTTTTTAGCATGCTTAGTCAGAATTTACTCTTGTAATTGGGCTAAATTTAACAAACCGAAATCATTTCATAGTACAATTAAATGTTTTGGTGGTGTAATTGTGCAAGCATTAGATTCTTACTGACGAGTTCACAATTCGAAAGTAGAATTCCAATGTCCTTTTAAATTCATTCTCTGGATTAGTGAATCAGCTATCTTGATGTAAGCCCTAGGAGTAACATTAGAGCTGAGCTATATCACAATATCTAACCTCGGCCTATTCCTGTGGGAATGGTATTGTTGTTTGGGTTGTTATCCGCCCAAATACGCCATTTCTGACGAACATGAAGTAGTTCGAACATTGCAAACATCTGCATTCTGACCTAGCACAAAATTGATCTTTCAATAGATGAAAATAAATTTCACTTTCACGGGACGAACAAATCCGAGGGGTTATATAATTCCTGTACATCTTTTTTATTCTAGAAGGTTGTTAAATTCCCCGCAATACATAGACCATATAATTAGTGCTTTCTTGTAATAATAATCAAAATATTGTAGAATTAATAGAAACGGTTTGGCTTATAGGTTCTGTAGAAGAACCGTTATATTCAGCTCCCTGTTTTCACGAATTTCCTGGCTTACCAGGGATAGATCTACAGAGTTGGGCAAAAGCCCAGTTTTATCAGGGTTCTATTTGGTCAACCATCTAGCCGCCTATATCACGCACGTGCCTAGACAACCGAATGCACTCATGCGTAGCTTCGTGCAATGGTGACGTGATTCCAACCGAAGATAAATCAGCATTGTCTTATGAGTTTACGTATGGCCAGCCCCTGGTAAATTTGCGACCCCGTTTTTGCCTCCATGATTTACAAATGTCCCATACTGAGTAGCGACCAATTTGGGGTCTCTTGAATTTTAATCTTATTTACGAATGTACTTTTAATTTTAAAATACACAGTGAATAACGCAAATAGTGCAAGTACAAATAAAGTAACTGCAAATAGAACAAAGTGCGGCATACAAGCTCGTTTTCAGTGATTCGTCGTCAGGCCAAACACATACAAATAAATATCACGCTGCTTATATATGAATAAGTATTCAACCATAAAGAAAAACGCAACAATTGTTCTGGGAAACGGAAAATAACCTCATAGGTTGTTTGGGGCTAAGGTCAAATTCGAAACGGATGTGAAATTCTCAATGATCACATAATTTGTGAGTAATGGAGGGTTTGATTCAACTTTAAAGGTGAATTCGTCGTGTATATAGCAAATGAAGCGTGAACTGAAAAGCTAGAAAGCACTGGACAGCTATTTCTACCTGGTTTGGTCTCCTCGGCAGTGCGAATCTATTGAACACAACCTAGGGAAGATGTGTTGTACTATATCGTATAAACGGAAAGTGAAAGACGGTCTGATGAGCTGCCCAGTGAACGAGTGGGTAGCTTGTTTGCATTCTGCCTGTGAAGTCTCGTCTTCGAGTCCCAGTTGATCGATGGATTCGCACTGCTGATGAGACCCAACCAGGCCCAAACAGCTTTTCAGTTCACGCTGCATTTGCTATAAATACGACGAATTTCCATTTGAAAACACATAATTGTTAGGTCATCTGATCGTTGGGACTACTCGAAATATGGAATGTCTGTGGGGTGAGCCAGGGGAGCTTAATCGTCTGCGCAAATTGTTTTTGGACACACAGAGGGGAGGGGGAGTTGTGCAGTCGAATTCCTGCTGCTTCCATTCTAACCAGCATAAGACATCGAACCTGCCTTGATAGTCAACCACGAACCCCATACACGGGACTGAATGCCTCGATCACATTCACAGTGTGATTAGTTTCAACTAGGTGTCAAATAACTGCACTAGTGAATAACCTAATCGTTCCTTTATTTAACCACGTAGGGTAGTGTTCAAGGATTCGTTCGGATGAAATAGTGACCGTGCGGCCTATGCACGTTGTTCCACAGGAACACGTAAATCAATACACACAAAATGAGACGGCAGCATTTTGTCCTTTATTCTTTACGCCACTAGAGCCAAACCAATTAATATTATCCAACCGCTTCATTAGCAGAACTGTAAGAAAAAAATCATATTTAATTCCNTTTACCGTCTAGTAGTTCTACTTCATTCTGCCCGCATTCTACACTGCGGTGTTTCAATAATTTACATAATCCCTATTTACGTACCGTAACGTGCTCCCGCAATTTTCGATCCCCGAAGATCAAGAATAACAGATATCTGACGTGGCAGACCGAGAGAGAAACAAATAATCCGATGAATTTTGTGAAGCATGACACCTTTCTAAAAACTTTATCAAACGATATAATTATATCCATCACGCT
>UZAN01039516.1:55307-65718 GCA_900618425.1 Echinostoma caproni
ATATATATATATATATATATATATATATATATATATATATGCTGATCACTCCAGTAAAATCGCACAAAAAGCGATTGGTAACAAACTGGAAGAATACACACCAAAATTATAGAGAGAAATTTAAAACAATCCCATTGTCAATTATCCCTTAGAGTACTAAAAGGCACCCGATATAGAATAAGAGAGTTCCGGTGAATAATATTATACTGCGGAATACGTCATAAACAGAGCGTGCACAATGCTAAGAACGATAAAGTAGCAGATCAGTAAGCGTGCTATGAGGGTCATCAGAAACTCAATTTGGTGAACATTTTACCGGTCAGTATACATTATTCTCTGAGCTTATCAAACAGATGGTTCAATACCATGAAATGAAAAGGACTGGCGATAGATTGACTACGGCGCAAAGCTCTGTGCTTTTATATCAAGTGTTTGCTAATTGCAAAAAGAGCAATCTAGTTTAACATAAACAAGGAGTATTGATCGACACATATTAAGAGAATGCTCTTTAGCATTCGAAGCGATCTGCGTTTATCCGGAAAAAAGAGTATCTTTTTTCCAACTGGTTTTATGAAGACCGATCAGGAATGTTGCCTTTGCTCGAGTGTACGAATTACATGATATTGATTCTGAATCAAGATTCACTAATCGTTTTTTGACAATCACTAGAACAATGGTTGTATTAAAAAGGTTAAAACCATTTAATACATTTGAGGCCTCTGTGGGATATGTCCGGATTTGAGTGAGTGACTGTGAGTTGACGACAATTTAATGGAGAATTAATGGAAGTACGACAGACTGGAAACAACCTTTAAAAAGTTATGTTAATTGCATATTGTAAACCATGAGCCGGGAAGTTGATAGGAAGATGACTTATGTAGGTGAAACAGATAAATCCAGAGCACATCATAAGATAACACCTCGGAATTAATGTCCAGAGTTCCAATAATCATTCCGTTTAAGTTGATAAACTACTAGATTTTTGTAACGTAGTTGAAGAGCCACACAGTTAGCGGTTTTGAACAACAAAAGATAAATGTTTTTCTTTTAAACCTGAGCACAATTTCAGCAATAGTTCAAGAAGATACATAGAACTGGTTTACAAATTATTCCATTATTTGGAAATAAGTTGTTCATGTGAAGGAGCAGTTTCCAGGGTAGATCTGTTCACTTTATAGGTAAAACGATAAACATTTTAACATATATTTATGTGCTATTGTTTTTTTACAGTGAACCATGATTCTAATCAAGTTTACGATTTTTAAATTCAAGACCATTATTTTGTGATGCTTTTTTCCATACTGGTAGATTTTACATTCTATGGTAACAATACGTTCAGTCTAGTTGACATCCTAAACTTATTTCCAGTGAGTAATGGAGGACTTGATTCAATTTCAAAGGTGAATTCGTCGTGTATATAGCAAATGAAGCGTGAAATGAAAAGCTAGGAAGCACTGGACAGCTATTTCTACCTGGTTTGGTCTCATCGGCAGTGCGAATCTATCGACCGAACTGGGGATCGAATCCAAGACCTCACAGGCAGAACGTAAGCATGCTACCCACTACGCACCCGGGAAGCTGATCAGACTGTTTTTCATTTCCCATTTACACGCTTCGTTTGCTATACACACGACAAATTCGCCTTCGAAACCTTAACTTGTCGGCATATGTATTTTTTTTCAACGACATGCGTGTCACAGAAAATACAAGGTACGGTTAACAGTTATCATTGGAGTTTGGAGCCCAATCGCTGCTGACGGAACGTCTCTCGTAAGCTCTGAATGGTTTCGTATAACGCCGGACGCTTTTCGTTGTGGATGATAAAACCAGTTTGTCGTGTACCTTTCTCTGCTATGAAAACGTTAATTCATTGTGGGGTACAATGCATTTCTAAGTTAGCTTTGTCTAAACTCCATCAGTGTGATTGTCTCCCCATTCTGAAAATAGTTTCATTTGTAAAATCCCACTATGAAATAATATGTTACAAGACGATGAAATCATTTTTAGCGGATTGACATATGAATCCAGATTGAAATCCGTAGTTTAATGGTAAGCAAAAAGAGCTATGGTTACCAAGTGTGATAAGTCTGTTTCGAAGTACTAGTGAATGGAACAAATAATTTGCAAGGACGTACTCGACCGTGATAACCAATTTACTTACTATGCGGGAGGCCAGGAATCCAATCCGATACAGACTGATGAATTTGCATTTCTACGTGTTTAAGTCCATAGCCTGAGACATGGGCTTTACAAAGAAGGCTGACGGGAATCAGTGGAAACGAAAGATGCAATATCTGTTCTCCAGCATTGCCGTTCATGTCCTCCTCTCCATATCTGATCAAAAGAACTATTTTCCTACTGTATTTGAATTTATCCTACTGCTGTTGTATAAAGAACCGTAATTCAGAACACTATGCATGCCCATTAAGAAAGGATGACATTAATATCTGAAACCAGCTATTTATGCTGCTAGATACGTTCAGTGTCTAATTCAAGTTTGAATGTCGCACCGGGCCAGAAGACGGAATCGCTGTAGGTGCGATTTTTGCTAGCACCCAACAAATGTCATACAAAGGTAAATAACAATTACATCACAATCACAGGTATAAACCTCAGTTCGTGACGTTCTTGCAGGTAGGTCATCGAACAGCCAATCGGTTGAAGCTGATACAGGCAACAGACACTAGGAGCAAACGAGCGGCCTTTTCCTTCGATCACTTAACAAACCAAACTGGCAAGCCGAGGGACTAATGACAAGTAATAAGGGAAGATACATGACTGACTATCAAGAGGACCGTCCAATCAGCTTACGGGGTAGGAAATATGGGTCTATGAGAAGCAATAAATAAACGCTTGAGTACGAACTGCATATGAACTTACCCTCAAAGGTCAAACCACGTTTAAACGAGATAGATCATGTGATGGAGAAACCTAAAACCCGTGCTGTGTGCATACATTTGTTTATATGAGCGAGAGAGCCCGTGTGGGCAAAAATGAGAGAAGCAATCAGCCACCATATCAGTCTATCAAAAAGCGGTAAAACAGAACATTCGAACCGAACAAGATACGAGTGAGGGAGAAAGAGCGAAATAACGCGATTTGACATCTTGGAATGGCAGATAAAACATATGCCAAACTGCATCCCGAATGTTGATGCTGAGTCATTTGCTTTTTTGCTATCACCGATACTAGCTGACATTGCAACGCTTTTCTCTTATCACATTACAGATCTGTGATGTTGCACTGGTTAAGCCGACTTGCTCTGTACCCCATGATTCGATGTTAAAACAATGTCTATGCCATCCAAGTTTGGTGAAGGCAGCTTGCTGCCATCCGGTTGAATAGCATGCCTGGCATAACGAGGCCTAATGTGACTGGCCACACAAAGTCCCGGAACATAGATTGCAATTGACATCCCTGAACAACAGGTCTTAGCGACTGTGGGGTCCACTCGTCTGCTGTACATCAAACGATATTGTATAATAAAAAGTTAAGAATGATAAAGTTGTTTAACTTCTGGAGTAGATCTTGTTAATCACATCCCACGTGCATTTTTCGGCCGGTTATTCTTCCCATCCTTAGAGCGAAACCGGTTCTCATTTTTCTCCCGGTTTGGGTGTATCACCTGTGATCACGGAAAAACAAACAAGAGCAGGCGGTTTGTTTGCTCAGTCGCATGGGGATGAAAGATAGTGGGTTGTGTGTAATTGATCGGTTCTTTTCTGTTTACGCTGAACCTGTAACCAGTTGGTTGCGTGCGATTGGTTGTGAAGGCTTAAATGAGTGTCAAAAACATTTGTGAACTGAAAATACTTCTATCAACGTGCGTGTTTGATCACCATTATTAGTAAAATTATTGACTGAGCAAAGCAGTATGTTCAAATCTATATTGCATCCGTGGGCTCGAACTTCTATTTAAAGTAACTGTGGTTTAGGTTTGCGTTTTAAGATATAGAAAGAGCGTTTTATTGCTGTAAGCGGTAAAGAATTACCCATGGAATCCATGCATTTTTATTCGGTTGATTGAAGCAATGATTTGGCTTCTATGGGCATCGGTTCCAATTAAGCGATAACAAGCAAACCAAAAGACCGGATCAAATCTTTGAAGCATCCCATTTGATAACCGTGCTCTCACCTGTGGAAAATTATTCACTCTTTTTTTGTTCGACTCACATAAGCCCCAGACATCCTTCACGGATTGTATAAGAATAGGGACCGTTCACATTGAGAACCAGTAAACAACATTTTGACCATTCGTTCTATATAAGTTTTAAATGAATTCATACTACACAAAATGGATGGATGAATAGAGAGCGAAATATTATAACGATGTATGGTAATGAACAACATGTGTGTGTTCCGAAGAGCGGAGCCGTAAGTTAGCGAACCTGGCTTTAGATTGAGCGGAGGACAAACGCCACCCATCCTCAGTTATACGTGAATGAGGTGAACCTAAGATCACTAAGATCAAGCGGTCACGGAATAATCAAGGTTGTGCTCGAAGATGTTGTGGCTTTATAACCTCGATAGGGTTCTCAGCACAAAATAACACATGTAGCTGTAGACCTGTCAACTGTGGGTTGCCAGTAAACATGCCGTTGTGCATCGGTGGGTTTCACTCACCCGATGATCCACTCCAGAAGAAGAGTGAATCGTAAAACTGGCAATCGGGGGATCTAGAACGACACTTGCAGTTTGCACATAGTTCGAAGAATACTGAACTGAATTATCAAAAAAAGTCCATCATGAATCGGGCCATAGCAGGGTGTAGAGGCCCATAATTGACACACTTAAAAACATGTGCGCATCATTTTACATGTAACCTAAACCTTAATCCAGGAATGAATAATACTGTACCGTACAAACATTCATGCTTCCCGAACAACCCTAAACCTCACCCCATTTCTCCCAAATACGCATTCACTTTATTCAGAAACTCAAACGACTGTACTGTCAGTATTACCTGAGTTGGAAATCTGGTCGTTCTACTATTGCATCATGTCTGGATCAGGTTTCAAATGGCACTAAATCATCATTCATTGGCGAAAGCTCATTTTGGGCCTCATTATCCCAAACTATATTTTTCATGCGAACTCTTAAGTGGCAACTTAAGTGACAACAAGTTTATGCAATTTATCTCCCCTCTGATAAACTCACATCTCAGTCTCCATTCCCATCATCTGATTGACCCTATCGTCGAAACAATCAACAAAGTTTCATTTAGGCCTTACTGTGGATCCTGTGGCCGCGGCTTCTGGTTTTCGTAGTTTCAGTGTGGTTCTCAGTACAAGACAAAAACCCACACTACGGTAGTAGATCCAGTTTAACTGTCAGCTGTGATATCTATGCTTCATTATTATTATCCATGAATCTGTATGTGTCTATCTAGACACATTTGAAAGCAGACTGAGTAGAAGGAATCACAGTCCAATACGATTTACAAAATGCATTACCATGATTTGCTTATAGACGGATTATTGCCCGAGTTTCCAGGTCAAAATAAGTAGATTTGTTTGAGAGATCCACAACTGGAGCTTCAGGCTACACAA
Organism: Echinostoma caproni; assembly: GCA_900618425.1. Taxonomy (NCBI): domain Eukaryota; kingdom Metazoa; phylum Platyhelminthes; class Trematoda; order Plagiorchiida; family Echinostomatidae; genus Echinostoma; species Echinostoma caproni. Next base: position 60,857 of record UZAN01039516.1, read on the forward strand.
ACCCTGACTCTTGAGACCGTGGGGCGTTATGTGGTAACATGATGTTGAACGGATCATATGCCTTTTTAAGGGGTCAACGATCCAAATGACCAATGAATCTCGATTACCAGTCCAGTTGGGGATCAGTGATACAGCCAGGAAGGCGTCGGTGATCTTGGTTCCTACGTCACTTCTTGGTTGGTCCGGATTCAGCTTTTTTAGCCACTCTCATAGATTAACTGTCACTGGTTCACCGACTCGGATATGCCCCCGGGCGTTTATTTTTCTTCCGCCCACCTTGTTGGAAAGATGCCACTGGAAGACGGTGAGTAAGGCTGCATCGTCATGAGACGCTTAGTCATATGGGATAACTACGAGAGGTGTAAAGGAATAGTACTTAGCCAAAACCAGAACCACTCCCTTCCATGCTGAGGCTCTGAGTATTGAGATCACTTCGGCCTACAGTGGAGAATCACTGCGCCTCTGTAAGGTCTTGACTTAGGCNACCCACAGATTGCAGTGAAAATATTTTTTAACAAATCAACATTAACTCATACATAAAACGAACTGCGCTTGCAAAGATCAACCAGTTTGGACAATTCAACACGTCAGTTAATTCAACATTTACTCAGTTTTGGACTAATGCTCTCCACACGTTTGACCCCACCCCACCTTGTAATGAATGTATCTGTTATTCAGATCACCTTTGGTCTTCACTCCTAGACCATTGCACATTCATCTTTTAGCAAACCACTTGACCTCAACCCACCAGAGACACTTCGATGGACACATTGATATCTGCTCACCCACAGCTTTCAGCACTGGTGACTTTATTCGTATACAGCTTGATATGGTATAATATAATCCATGTCCCCACAACTGTCAGCATTCGAGCATTATTCTCGCGGTATTCATTCCCTCCCCACCGCCTTGAGGATACATTTGGTCTTCACAGTATGATATGTTGACAGGAGCAAATCTGTTCCATGTCGGCTCTTGTGACCCGTGTCATGAACAATACTCATTCCGCATAAAATTTATTGCTAATCGTGCCGTACCGATTTCTCCGCTTGTTTTACCGTTTTATAGACATCGCTTACTTCTGTTCGCTCTTGTTTATTCATGTATTGCTGAATCCCTATCCGTATTAACAACATAATACCCCATGGACTGAGTGGCTCTGGTTGGTCTGTTTGCCCCCTTTAAATACTTTGTCTCCCTTAGTGTTCCATATTCTATGGTCTGATGGTGCCTAACGAGTGGCTTGACTCGGTATCTCATGACATTTTGATTTACCCTGTTTGGTTTCTGAGCCGAATTGCTCATAACGTGAGGTATGTTGTACATGTCTGTTTATCCGTATCTAGGACACGTAGATTACCGAACTCATGTTTTATTTGCCTGGACTTGAGGGCTCATTTTCTGCGCGTCACTCTATCACTGGACGTCAGTCCGGTACAGGACTGATAGTACGGTTTTGCGGGAGATATGAATGCTAGAGTAGATTGTTTTTATTAGATTCAGATGCATTATGCCATCATAGATTCCTGTTGATCAGAAAATGGGAAATGTATGTCGGTTCTCAGTCCTGCTCATCGCCTTTTCCTCACCAGGACGAACGTCAAACTTCCAGTTGCCAGTATCATTTCATCATCTGCCCTTCATGCTTCGGCGACGAACTCAAATTTATTACAGTGCTATAACCCGCAAATACGGGGATTGCGTACAAGATCACAGAGTACATTTATGCACTCACTTAAATACTGACTACGAATCAGTTTGCACTTCGGTGTCAATGTGCTTTTGTGGGTTCTCGAGGAACGCAACACAATTATGGGTAGACTGCACTAGGCTTTTCTACCCGCCTTATGAAACAAGCTGGGCAAAAGCAAAAAGGAGCTCCACCTGGTATAATCACTGAGTAATAATTACTAATAGAGAGTGCTGTCCGTTTCGCTGCCACAGTGGGTTGTGGTCTGTCTCGCCGTGTTGTGAAATCTTGGATATCCGATGATTTTTGCTTCTTAACAAACTCCGGTTAATCCTTACATGCTGCGAACAGTTACTTTTGGCGAGACGGAAATTTAACGTATGCGTACGCAGAAACCACAGTGTGTATTATGGATGTAACGCATCACCTAGATGGGAAAATCTTCGGAGCTGCTAAACTAATCTAGACCACCGGTTCAAAGACATTAGGCATGAACGAAATGATTTGTCATTCGAACCACTGGTTTAATCGTAGTAAATAGTTCAGCGTCAGAGTCCGTCGTTCTTCACAGGTAGCACAAGATGCGCGAAGAGACAACCCACGATAGACAATTTGGGTTTCGTAACTTTCATCAATGAATTGATCAGTTTTTCATCCTCAGACAGTCGCAATAACAATTACATGTTTTCCAAAGACGAAGGAAGACTAGATTCTCCTAGATAAACGTTCATTATGCAATTGTTTATTGAGCTTTAGGAAAGTGATAAGTGTATGTAGGTATTCAAAGAATTGTGTCCTGAGACTGCAGATCAGATTCAGGTGTAGTGTTGCCCTTTTGCGTCTGCACCTGAACGTTTTAGATCTGTCCTATAATCCCATCTTTTTTAACCTTTAATTTAATTTCAAAGGTATAATGTGTCGAGTGAAAATCAAATGAAGCGTGAAATGAAAAGCTGGAAAAATTGGACAGCTGCTTCGACCCAGTTGGGTCTCACTAGCGGTGCGAATCCGTCGACCTAACTTGGAATCGAACCCGGGACAGCACGGGCATGACGCAAGTATGCCACTCACTCGCCCACCGGGCAGCTGATCAAACCATTTTTCATTTTATATTTACAGGATATAGCACAACCCATCTTTGCGAGCTTGTCGCAGACAACAGACCTCACTTATCTGAGCACTAGCCTCCGGGATTATGACTGGGTTGAAAACAATCACAACTTAACTACTTGTTTCATGTGAGTAATGGAGAATTTAATTCAATTTCAAAGGTGAAATTCGTCTAGTGAATAATGTTCTGCAGAATGCTATATCTAGTTTAGGAAACCGCGAGGCTGAACTATTTGAAGGAAACAGAGTTTTTGACGACATCGCCATGATGACTGAAAATGCACGGGTGTTCCAACAAGCTATAACTCACTTGGCGATCGAGGCATTCTGATTGTTATGTGCTTTAGGCTATCTGAATTCAATATATTAGTATTAGACTGAAAGGGGTTGTAACGCTGGGCACCGACGTTAATAATAATTCAGTGGCTATTTTTACTTTAGCTTTGCTTATTTGTTTGTAAACCCTGACCTATCTGCGTATCAATGCTTGCTTACAAGACGCCTGCTCAGTCTCATATCGTCTGGAGTAACCGAAAATTCCACCCGGGAACAGCGTCAGTTCGTGTCATCTTCGGTGAGTCACGACGGCCCTAAGTATGCCTCAATAAGAGGACCTATATCGGTACTGATCTGCTGTGATAATCAGCTGCAGATAATTGAAAGCATTGGAGACATCAGGAGTTTCATCGTAGCTGGTTTTGTTATAGTGAAGAGCGAGAGCAGCGTGAATAGAAAAAAGCCGGAACAGCTTTTGCCAACATGCCACAACAGTTGCACCGCTATGACATCCAATTTTCCCTTAAGAGAGGAATATACATCATCTTGGTTCATAGTATTCCACTGTACAGTTACGATAACTGGTCTATCCACACTGAAGGCGCTAATGGATAAATCGCATTCAATCATTGATATCTTTGATACATTACTCACGTGTGTAGGAGACTTTGGGTGAGCAAAGGGAGATTCTTCATGTATTCAGTGTTGACAATCTTTCTCTAATACATGAAATTGCTCTACAATATTCACAGTGAATTGGTCATGTTCTGCATGTGCTCGTCTTACCGCTTTCTTTGACATGCTATGTGAGATTGAAAGTAGCAGAGTGTGGAAAGATCATGACACGTTGTTGGGGCATAAGGAATTCAGCTTCGGCGTTGAAGTAGTTCGTTGCGACCATCCATTATGGTTCGTAGACAAGAGGTAAGAGCTACTGTTAGCGGGTGGTGGTAACCCGATGGAAACGTCACCAAATTATCACCTCGAGGGAGGTGTGTTGAAATCCCACCCGACCCTCTGACTATCCTCATGGTGTTTTGTATGACAGCCCAATGATTGACTGCTTTAGAATGCAATAAAAAAATTTTGACTTTGTTGCTAGATATCAGCTGCTAAAGCTTTTTTTATTTAAAATTAACTCCTTCCTTCCCCCCTCAATCGCAGCAATGCTTACAACATACTACAGCTTCAGTGATTCCGTAGAATGTGAGTAAAACTCTCTAATGTAGCATAAACAGTTCATTATTTTGCTTTCACAAACCTTGAAAGAGATCAAAAAATGATACCACAAAAGAATGAATGTTTACCGTTCTGTATATCGACTTAAAGTGAAATCTGTTCATGAGAGGTGGATCCATGAACAGGCCGAGGATAATAAATTACATTACCATTAATATCATCAGTTTAATAAAGCTGCAACATTTGATATAATTACCACGGTCGAAATGATATCGATTGGAGTACAACACGATCTAGTGAACTAAAATACTTTGTGAAGAGCAAAACGTGAAAATGAATGTATTGTATTACGTAATAGATGGCTACATAATTGTCCTTTTGAGCAATTGACAAATCAGGAAGCTGTTCAATTACGCATGCGCCTACTGAAAATGATATTTTATCCCGCATCTAAAAGTGATAAAATAAATTACCAGTACCCCCTGGCAATGAAAATATCTGATTAGTTTCTATCCACGACGTCACGTAAGCATATGCTGTTAAGGTCTTTGAACTGATTTCCTATGTTTCTTGTAGTTTAGATTATTTCAAACCTTTTATACGAACG
>UZAN01039516.1:66237-78943 GCA_900618425.1 Echinostoma caproni
AATCTAATTCCACGTCTAGGAGGAAATCGTTTGATGGAATCTTAAGCGTCCCTTCATCATTCAGGAATAAAATTTGCTGAATAGCCGTCAATCTGGGAAGCGTCGGTCCGAAAAGTGGATTGAATCTTTTTAGTAGGATTTTATTGGTGTCTTGAATGCCGCAATCTGTATCCCGTCTATCAGCTTGATTTACTTGCACGCGTGAGAGAGTAAAAATATAGTGGAAGTAGTAGTCTATTATAAGTAGTTATTCTGTAGTCATATAAGTCAAAGTGAAAGAATGAATCGACCAATTAAACTTGAAGAATGAAAATGAATTTTAAGTAAAAAGTGTATTTCCTGATTCACAAATTCACGCCACTCTTATAAAGTTTATTATGATTATTTTGTTATGGTCTCTTTAGTATTAAGCCGTCATTCTTTTGTGACCTATGTCCAACGTGAAATATAGATATCCGAAATAATATTAACCATAAAACAATAACCAATAAGCACCGGTGCCAATAAAACTTCCAAATTCTTCCTTCCAAATACGGTTGTAAACATTAAATAGCTTTGTCTATTCTCCCGTCAGCCCGACACAAATCTGCAAGTAACAAACAAGAGGAGAATCAAATCTGTATTCCCTTACTATTCTACATTTATTTTTTTTCATATTAATCACGATCCTCTTGAGATTCATTATCTTAATTCATCCTCTGACAAGAGTTTGACATTACAGAATCCCTACATAAAATCCAAATTGTAAAACTATTACTGAATGACAATTTCTGTCACATAAAAAGTGTAATACGGATGTATATAATCGTGTGCGATTGTTTATGCCGTTTATTTATTTTGGACGTTATAGAATTTTAGAGTAAATGAGAAGCACTTGTGAAAGAAAAAATGTTGAAGTGAACAAATTTTCTAACCTTAATTGAGGTGTTAAACTTCACAAAGCCGTAGCAGCATGTGCCAACATGTTGCTGTCAAAATGACTAGAAAAGCACTCCTTGTTCTTCCAGTTTGCCAAGTAAGCTAATTACTTACACCATGTGACAATAAGCTTTTCGTTAGCTAGAAAACAAATTGATTTCCACAGTGTGCGGAATTTCGTTTTGTAATTTCATCCTACGGATGAATCCTACATGTATACTATGCCTACACCATTCATTTGCTCTTATGTTAGGAATCTTTGGTGAGGAATAAATTTTGTACTCGACAGTAACTACCAGACTGATGTTTTGTATCGTTCAATTACGTAAACCTAGGAGATATAACGCTCACCTGTTGTCGACGTAGTTTGATGAAAGCTGTATCACTCATATAAGGTTTTTCTATTCGACTAGTATTTTTGGCCGTGGGCAGTAGCTACAACTTCACAAGCAAATTCCCACTTACAGACACATAACCGCTATTTTTAGTCCGAGTTAGTTAACAGATACCCAACCGAATCATTCTAGCTTCTGTATCGTTCTGATTCATGGTAGGCATATCTGATATACAAATGAATGGGAAAGAAACATGAACTCTCGGACGGGTCTTCATGGCATACACAATGAAGAACTAAATTCTCCAATATGATAAACGTATGCATGGTTTGCGAGTCATCCTAATTGTTCTGTTTGATTGAAAAGCTACTGAATTTCTGTTTTCGGATTCACTAGTTAATTCACATGATACCTTTGTACTGTGACTCGTACTGGGGTCAGCAACTCGTGTACGTAACAAACATCGTGCGGTGGCAATCTAACCGAACACTAGCTAGCGGAATGAGGTTGGAACGCAAAACATAACAAAAAACTCTCATTGTAATAAGTGGGAAACGGGAATGTACAAGGATATCGTGTTCAATAAAACAAACGAGTTCCTAGTCTATGTACAATCACCACACTTTGACAGTATGGCCCGCTGAACGAATCTCGAATACACCTCAAAATACTCTTGTATGAGACCTCCACCGTTTCATTTTATATACATTGGTCTGCATATAGAATTATAAGGCTTACGAAGAAAGTCTATGGCACTTAGCAAAACCCAAAATGAACGAGAGTAGAAACTGTATGTTAGCGCCCTTTGTCGGATAGCATCTTGAATATTTGTTGAATATTTGATCCCAAAGAAAATAGCCATGGAACCATTAGTTTATCCATGTTTGGCGCCTTGCGAAAATACCCGGACACACACGCGCGCGCATTTCACTGACCCGGATTAGTAACGGTATGATCAATATTCCAAATGGAATTTAGTCTTTTTCGCGCAGCTCAATCGTTGAAGGCTGGAGCCGTGTACCGTTTGCTAAATGTCAGTGGGTTCTCCGCGGAGGAATTTGTTTCGTGTTAGTTAAGCAGCGTTCAGTTCCAATCACGGTATGTTCGAATAGTTGAAAATGTCAGAGAAAACGGGAAACCAACTGACGAGCAACATGCGTTTGTCAGAAAACATTATCACTTATTTGTACCCGCTTAAGGAATAGTTACGTATTTCTAATCGATCTGTGAACTGCAACAACAAAACTTTAAGGTTATTTTGGAAAGCTACACAGTATAATTAACAGTGATAATATGACATTTTGTGAAATAGCTTCTTGCTGGGTGTATTGGACAAAACAATGCAGTATTGATGAAAATATTTTGAATAAAAATACGTGGAATGCAACGGAATGTTGGTATTTTTCTTTGTTGTGTTTAATTACTTGCTATCAGGCTCTCTGGATTATATCAAAAACGTACAACATGGTTAATAAGCTAAACTGTCGTACCGAGAAATAAATAAATTATTCTACATTATTCATGTGTGATCAAGTCTCAGTGAAAAATCTGGAAAACCATTCTCAGAATCGAAATCAAATCGTGTGACCTGCTTACCGAGATGTGTCAAACCGCCGTAGGTTTTCTCACTATGTGATAGAGCTTGTGAGTTATTGTTAGGCATTTACCGTTGAAGTGTGCCTAGATGTGTTTGGTCAACATACACTTTATTGACGAGACTTTGCACATCTGTCGTAAGTTGACCTTCACATAATTGGTCGTAAAAAGTGGTCTGTTAGTCAAGGACTTTAATTTTGTGGTGGGCCATGATTGCGGATGCATATTATCAAAGCTTGTTTTCATTCTCTGGATTTACTCATGGTCGACGATTTTTGTTTTCATCCATTCTAACACAGTTTAAAAGGAACTGAATATAAATGTATTTCAAATTTTCATTCTATAAAGTCTAGAGAAAAACCAATAACAACCAAACGGAAAACTTGTTTCGTCTCAGTTTCCTTGGAGTTCATCGAGCCGAAACAGGTTTTTTTATTAAACAATTTGATAGAAAATTGCTCGTTTGGATCATTTTTTCAGTGTAAATGAATGAAAATTTTATTTCGTGTGCAGTATCAACCAAAGTTAAGCTTTCAACGCGTGGAACGTTCACCGGTTAAATTCAGTCAGACCTATGGACGAGGAAGACTAAACGGTAGATGAAAGTGACAAAACCAAAGAGCAGAAAAACCTTCGCACCACAGAACTAGTCTTTGCTCAGCGAAGAAACAATTTATAACATATGTTAGATGTCACCAACCGACTGACTTACAGTATGATTTCTAATAGTTCAGCATTAGGAAACTGACGGCGTTCGTTTTTATATAACTAACAGTAGACATCGTCTTATTTGAGCTGAAGATGTAACGTTTACAATTCAAACTTCGTTCTGTGCTGTGAAAGTATAAGTTACAGGACGACAAAAAGATAATGAATCGATAACTTCAGATGTCTGAAGGCGAATACATTTGACTACTACCTTCAAAACAAGCATCATTCATATTGATGAGAAAACACCAGTTCAGGAATTTTAAGCGATCAGGAACTATTTATTTGTGAACAAAACCAATTTGAACCGAAATCAATGATCAGTATATCCTCAAACGCTAAAGTGCGTTCTACGAAATTCATCGCCAGACGTTTATGACGAGAACAGCATTTAAAATATTATTTTATGACAACATTGATGGTTTTTCCAACTCTTTTTTGTTGTACCGCACTGCAAGATGAAAGCGTTAGAGAATGCTGACTAATGTGATTGATGTGATTGAAACCTCTTCCAAACTGCTTCAGCGGTAAAATTCTCTTGTCTCCGTGTGGATAACAAGAATGTAAGAAAAAGGTAACTAACAAATTTATACCATGTGGTACGGATTTGCTCAGAACATTGCGTATTTCTACGAACAAGCAATTTTATTTGTTCAGGGTTAAAATCGCTAAAACTATTTTATGCAAAAAAAGCTTTCATAACGTCGTTTTCGAGCTGTAGCCTAAAATTGTTCAGAATCTTTCTACGCAACGATATTAACTTGTTGCTGTTCCTAAACATAAAGTGTATTCCCTCAGTTTAACCCCGTGCTAACAATACGTATTCATTGAGAATGCAAATTCATTACTTAGACATCCATTTCAGATCATTGATAGCTTTGCATATTGGGCGAATCGTTCAGTGCGCAGTAGGCAACATTGTTCACTGTGATCAGTTGTTTAGTGTGATTTGTTTTTGTTGGACACGCAAAAACATGTTTCTGTCTGGAGATAAACTTGATAAGCAAGATACTTGTACAAAAGGACCGGGTCACCACGTTTCAGTTTCTGTCATGGTCAGTGAACACACCAAGCTAGCTCAGATGTACACGCCGAACTACCTACCCACTCGAGATGAATTTATGCAATATTTATGTGTATTTTGGAATTAGCACTACGTTTTCTTAGGGTACATCAGTCGAAGTTTACAAACGGTCTAGTCTAGTCCGAATTACCTTCACCGATTTCTGGGAGGAAGTTTGAGGTGGGTGACGAAAAACCTTGATCTATAGGACAAAGTGGATAACTCTTGAAAACAAGATTCAATGTCTAAGACATACCTGACAAGTACGTTTCAACATTTTCAAGCAGAAGCGAAGTCTACGTGCCGCTCATCCTCCACTTGAAATGTAGTAAAAATAGTGTACCAATCCTGTGTCATTCAGCACATTTAACATCTATAAATTGCTGTTGTTTATGCATAATCCATGAATAAATTAATGATCCGCTATTATCGATTTCCTCTGTACTGCCGTCAAATTTGCAAAATACACCTGAAATATCAAAGAATGCAGTGTCTGATGGCAAAGATGAATTTCCGTCTTGATGCATCAATAACGAAGAAATAGTTTTCACACACAAAGAGTATTGAAAAACTAACAAATACCTAAATTTGCTGTAAACTTCATTTTAACAGAGGTTCTAGTAAGAATGTGTAACGAAAATAAACCTGTTTGTGATTTATTGGGATCAGTTTGAATAATCACACGAGAAAGTGTATCGGGAGAAACAGGAGTAAAACCCAGTTTTTCACAATAGAATCCGAATTTAGTCCGCACCTACTTGGAGTTGGTCCTCCCGTTTTCCAAAGACTTTGAACACGGTTGCTGATCTTGGGTGTTGGTTTGCTTCTTGAAATATCATCAATTCCCTGACGATTAAATGAATAGATTGCTACGAAAAGCACATTGATTACTGTCTAAATAAATAGAGTCATTTGCATAAGATGATGACTGTCGGTTGGGTAGCTCTGAGATGAGAATGTTCAATTTCAACCCGAAGGTCCGTGTATCGAGTTCTGGCATGGACACAAAAGGTACGCACTGTTGACTAGTCCCAAACTAGACGGATTAGCTGTTCTTTGTCGGTCATCAGAAATATTTAGATTGCATTTAAAGATTCTTGATTTGTCTATGCTCTGTAATTAGGTCTCCAAAAGGGCAAACTATCACATAATCTGATATTTTGCAAGTTTTCACATATCGAGATTTTAGTCAAGGCAGCTTGGGAGCCCGTTTGACTGAACGCAGAACGCGTGCAGATATTAGTGTAAATTACCTCCACTGAAACAATAAAACGGTCTAATGATAACGGATAGACCCAGTTATACTCTATACACGAATCAGAATGCTTCAAACTCATTTAAATCCAAATTAGCGCTAGTGTTGCACTTTAACTCACAAGAATTGGTCTACTTTACCTTGTTTTTATTCAGAACTAGAATCAAATAACGTGAAAAATAAAATGCTAAATCAGGCGCCTTGGTTTTGAACTTTAAATATATAGCAACGGATGTACTGCTGAACCAGATCAAAGCTAGGTAGCAAATAATGCTTTCTAATAGCCCAGAACAACCTTCGATGCAACATTCTAGTTTACATGACAAAAGTTTCTGTCGTCCAACTTCTCTTGGTGCTGTGCCCATGAATCACAGAGTATACGAAGAGCACGATTTTCTGAGCAGACTTCAGATGTTCTGCCTTCTGGTAACACTACACAACCAACTGTGACAGTTATGTAGATGAACTTGGTCCCAGAATCTAGCCATCTGAAATTGATACTTGAAATCCAGAAGCTCACTTATGAGGTTAATAGCACTTGTACAAGTGTATGATAAATACTTGCAAACCTGAGGAACTCAGAGGCTGAAAACATATCGCTTTCATTTGATAGCGGGTTCTAAAAAACTGGCAGCGAAAAACCATGGGGGCAGTAATCAGAGAAATCTTCCATTAGGGAGTAGAATAAGATCCACAGGGAAATTATTTGAAATCTTCTAAGAGGGTGTGCACTCAGTAATAAACTGGCTTCAGTGAGTAGGTTCTAGAGCTGTTGATTATTTACGCGAGAGAAGATATAACCCAAAAATCTAGGGAGTGCAATAATTTCGTCGATGGGTGTATTTTCAAACAAACGTACTAAATCCTCAGTTAATGATGGCATTAAGTTAGAAATTGCTTGATTTTATTAAAGTATATTCTTTTGTTATCCAATAATTTTATATCTATTCCATATTTTTTCCATAACCAAAAACGTTGAAATATGCAAATGAAGAGTACGGTTACGAGCAGTTTGTTTGACAGATGTAAACGCGAATTACAAATCGTAAGGGCAAGCAAAACTAATAATTACATATTTTGGCAAAGAACTGATCACAATTCTATCCATAAGATCCAAGTAGATCCAATCTTAAAAGCTAACTGGGAGGAAACATAGGAGAAAAAAGCAGATGGAATTGGTTCACTTAAGATAGGTTTTGGTGTGTCAAAAAAAAGGAATCTAATAAATCTTTTATGTAAAATAGGCTCGGTTTGTCTTGAACATGCGCCACGGGGTTCGTTGTGGCAAAGATCTATGCTACACATAGCAACTGGAATGAAAATAACAAAAACGGATGTAGACAACAAAATGATGAAAAACGATGCTTACCGCGTGGTGTTTTGGTAAAACATGCTATCGACATTATCCAGACCAAAAAACCACCCCATCACTAGGGAAACAGAGTACAGTGGCATTTTCACGTTCTTATGTCCAGCTTTGCTCATTTGTAACTGATAATATGCGTTACGTAACGGGCTGAACGAACTAACTGGATAAATGGTCATATTTCACCATAGACCTTGCAACTTCAGAATCCAAACGGTCAATGTTAAAACAAATTTACAGCTTCATACACGCAGAGAAATATGAAAAAAACAGTCTGTTGCGGGTAGCTTGAGGTATGTTGGTGATTCTCAATGTACAATATTTTACGCCACCAAACAACACTAATTTGTCTAATTTGCCAGGGAATTTATTCAAATGTTGCAAATCTTGGTTGGTTTGCTAAATATAAATTTGGAACAAAGGTTATGTTTTGAAAAGCGGTGATCAAGTCAGAAGGAAGTAAAAGTAGTACAAAAACCGAGCAGTCCTCTGGAAACTAATGTGCTTTATACCGAAGGTTAGATTAATTTACAGTTAAAATATTTCTCTATCACAACTCGCAGTTCGTATTTAAAAGGAATATAAATCTAACGATACATGGATTTGAAGAAAGGTATTAAAGGCTGAATTAACCGGAGAAGACGAACCTCGAAGCTCCTGTTGATTTCAAATAGTTAGCGCATACATCCTGTTACTATTTAGTTATGTAATATCGTTACACTGTCTGGAGTATGTGTAGGTGGGTGCACATAGTTTGAGATACTTTTGATTTCAAAGGCCAGATATCGCTAGTTAACTTGCGACTTTTTAAATTACTGCACTTCTTGGCTATCATTTTCTATGTTTATAAACATTCCCATTTACGAGTGATAAAAATATTTGGTACATAAGATTGTAGTAACTATTGTTTACTCATATTATTTACTTGGATTAGAAAACTGCATAACGGACCAAGGTGTTACAGCGTTTCCATTCAAAAGAAATCTAATCCACTTTCGAATAACATTAGATATATTATAGAAATAATAGTTAAATTCACCTTGGGTGATATTGCCTCCGGAACAATAAAACTATGTAAATACTAATTAAATTAACTTTGGAACCGTAAGCCACGGACTAATTGTGTAATTTTTTTACTGACAAACTGAATGCCCCCTGACATTTCTGTTGCTTTTACATGATTGTTTTCATATTTCAGCGATGTCTGTGATCCACTTGGGGAAATAATATACATTTTGCTGCTCTCCTGTAACTTTCAGGACAAACTGTATCTAATTCACTGATCCGTAGTGTCCCGTGATAGCCAATCATGTTTCTCTAATTCCTTCGTCTGTTCTGATAAGAAATATGTGATTCGCATCCCTTCAGGCACTGTAACAAGCAAATGCTATCACATCGTGTTTTTTGCGAACAAAAACTAATGGGTTCTTTCTTTTTCAGGGCCTTCAATCGATAGTGAAAATGTGCGGTTGGAACGCTGCAACCATTACATTATTGGCTCATGTGCGTTCTTGTGCAATATTCCATAATACTCTATTGACCAAAAATTGAGTACAAACGCGGATAACAGATAGAATGTCACGCGACAAACTATGATACCGACAGCAGTGACAACACTACATTTCGGGAACTTACTTTGATTCCACACAGATGCATTTTTTACAGCATCGATCCTCTGAGTCATGTAATACCTGAATACCTTCGTGAAAAAAGGAAAACTCATATCGTTCTGAACAAAACACATTTCCCTAACAAGGCAATCCGTGAAGATTTATCAAATTCTCAAATGACAAAAAATGAGTCTTTAAAGAAAATAACGATAAAATGTTTCTTCTTCTTACTCATTGCTTGTATAATTAGTCGTCCAGATAAGAAAGACGATCGATCCCATGAATACCTTAGAATAAAAATAAATTAGAAAACCGAGTGGTGCTGATGAGATTCCAACGCAAACTCTCAGACGATGTAATGGTAATCCAAATCAATTAATAATAATAGGTGAAAATTTTATATATGGTTAACTATACAAACCAAGGAATTAGACAAAGCAACATAGTAGTGATTCAGTTTAAATTTGTAAAAACATCATGCTGTGCAGTAATCACAAGATGACACTAAAATCCAACCGTAACTTCATTGTTCCAGAATACATGGGTCATAATGGAAAGCGTGTGAAATCAAACCGATGGGGTTATCATCCGTTGAAAAGTACCTTTCGGTCTCACTTGACTGAAAATGCCGGCGTTAAGTTCACATAAATATTTTAGTGGTGAGGCCAACCACTATGGTCGGAAACAAGTGTAAACCACCACAAGAACGTTTCCACTGAACGCTCCGAACGAGTTGGCATGTGATATTCGTCGCCATTTTTATTAGCGTAGCATCTTCAGTTTTGGATCCTTCAACGAACAACCAGTAAAATTGGTCGATAATAATTTTTTATGGTTATCCTCATATGTACAACAGTGACTAGTATGCTGCCCTATAATCGAATTCTTTCGTACTCCCTTCAACTCCCCTAACCAAACAAAATCCATAATTACGTTTAGCTGGACAAAGTAACTCGTGATGATTTAGCCGAATACTTGTACTTGACATGCCAGTAAAAAAACGGCAACCATAAACAATGTTGTTTTGTATGTTTTTTCATCAACCGATTCAAAGAGCTTTGGATCAGCTCTTGATCACAATCCTAACTTATTGAAGTAGAGTTTTTCAACTGCATTCCATCAAATCACCTGTTTTTATGTGCACTAGAGGTGTAGTAATTCACACAGAAATACTAAATATATCGTGATAACAAATACTCTACCGTTCAGACAGGGAGCACGTGCGCCAAACAGTATTTTTAGGTACCGATTAACCATCGTTCAATACAAAAGCATTATTCTATAACACACAGATGCTGTTAGTATGTATATACCGAGTATAATCAATCAAGGGAGGCGTTTCATATCAACTACATGAACCCGTGTATGGGACAATAATTTTTATGAGTCAGCATCACAACTCGTTGCGAAGCAGTCTGTGTGTGTAGGCGATTTGGAAAGATAACAAAATAACCCACACTAATTCTACGTCTTTTATTATTGATAACTTATACATTAATCGGCGTACAAAGACGTGAAAATTCCTCTTGTTTGTGCATTGGTGGCCCGGTGTTCAATTCACCAAATTCCCCCTCCCCCCTGCGGCGGAGTGCTCGATATTAAAGTCAAATCAAATATACAAGAAGTCTTTCATACATCGGACAAACTCTGGGATAGTCGTTCTAATATATTTGTTTCCAGGTACAAGTTCTCCTTGCAAGCTGTTGATTAGGACTTGTCTACGTTCATTTCCCGTTTATTGTGCGCATCAGGTCCGTGTAATTGCGGTTCCGTGCCAGCGGACAAGTTCTGGAAACATTACCAATACAAAAATTAATTTCTGGAGTGAAAATGCATGACAGGAATTAATAACAATGCATACCGCCCAAATGACTTGGGATCATGTATGTGATACTGCAAAAACTAAATGGGATTTAAAACGGCAACTGGGAATTTTCCCTTCTGTATCTCAGACTACTGTATCCAAGATAAACGTGTGCCACCGTGACAGCAATACTGGAAACAATCGTGCGTGTTTCCGCTGTGAAAGTAAAAAAAACAGAGCGGATTATAGAAACTATCCAGTATTACCATCAGTGTGTTTCTTCTGCAACAAATTGGGCCACTTTGCTTGTGTGTGCCTCTTCGCATTCAATTTGTACTATTTGGCATTTAAAGAAGCCATCTAACTGTAGCACAAGTAATGTTGGATCTACACGCAGGTTTCAATCCAATTGCTTGAATGAGATTTCCCTTCGATCCGATGGAAAGGGGTCTANAGAGAAAAATTACATCATTTCTTCCATACGAGCCAGAGGTTGTGACCTTTCAGCAAAAACTTTACGAAAGCCGGTTAATATCCAGCGCACACCGAAGAACACTATTTGAACCTTGGATGCAATCCGTTTTCCAGAGGAGGATCTGGTCCTTCCCAGTCAAGTGAAACGTTTACCGCACATCACGTGATTGACCGTTGCGACCTGCCACCACACGAAAGTACACACGTCATTCGGACTTCGTTACAAGGTCGATCCACCTCAGCGAATCAAAGGTCAGTATTGATCTCTCCTCATTGAGTGGTTCGTTGTCTGCACATCGTAACGACGTACTCCTTTTGGTAACGCCAGTTTGTGCCCGCCTGCATGTCCGCGTGTTGACCCACTGCTTGCTCAACGGGCTACGGTCGGCTACATTTGCGTTTACATACTGCAAATATAGTAACTACCTAATTCACTGCTTGCTTACTTATTCACTTATACGGGATAAAATACCCCCTAAGTTTTTCTGCCTTCGTGCAATATAACGATTCCAACAGAAAGTATTGTGTTTATCAAGTGACTGATAATATCTCGAGTTATTTCAGGTTACTTTTAGAACAGTAAACAAATGAGTAACAAGCTAAACGGTTGCAACATCCAAGAAGACCCACGCTGTTGCGACATAATGTCGTCCATAGTTATCTGGACTACGGGATGGCGTGAATTATGCATTAGATGAAGGTAACCAACTTATCTCAACAGTAGACGGTTATGCTAGCCGGAATCTGCCCCAAAGGTAGCTGAGGTAAATTCAAATTCAAAAACAAATTTCCGCTTGCATCAGAGGTCGACTTTCTTGACACAAATAGAAAATGTTTGATCGCATTTGCGAAGGAAAGACAGGTGTTTGTACAAGCTATATCAATAACTCAATATCTTTCTTCGTTTACCACTCATTGCAGACAAATTATATCAGTCTTTGTGCAACAGCTGGTTTGATCAAGAGAGAACTGCAGTAGAGATGAAAATAATGCAAAAATTGCGAGGTTTTTTTGTGACACTCTCCCTGCTCTAGAATGTAAGATATGCATACGCAAATAACTGGTACCGGCATGCAAGCAACAAATGGCCAGGGGCCGTTTGTTCTTTCGAGACAACCGCTCAACGCTGGATTTGAAAGTGAAGACGTTCAACAAGTTGCCTGCAATCATAAACTAATGGGTTACTAGACAAAAGTGGGAAAGTTTGTCAGAAATACTATTGCTTTATAAAAAAAATTGGCTACTTTGAAATGCGTTTTGTGAAATATCACTCTCGTCGAACGATTCTCCCAGTGGCGAGAGATGTTCCAGAAACTATTAGGAACCTGAATATTTCTCAGAATCTTCAGGAGTTTACTCAGAATTCCAGGGAAAGCTACAATCCTGAGAAGAATCATTATCTGGTAAATGAGAACAAGATTACATGCCAGACTATACAATCCCGTCATTGATGCAATATACATCGGTCTCACAGGCGAAATGAAGACACTTCATTTCTTTTGACTGAGAAGACCTTTTGGGCAAACGATCATCGGAATGATCTGAACCAGTCATTGAAATTGATGTTATATAGTCAT
>UZAN01039516.1:78948-89367 GCA_900618425.1 Echinostoma caproni
ATATACATATACATTTAGGAGTGGTGATCACTTGTATTACTCGCAGCAGTGATAGTTTGAGCCAAATGTTTCGCATGTTTCCTGAAATCTTTATTTTGTAACGTTTGTTTGAAACCCACTCTCGTGAGTTCACCAACTTATTCGTGCATACTCTTCGGATTGAAATCGAATGGTCACACCTCAACTGTNNNAAACAAAGAATTTATGTTTCCATAGTGCATTTATATGATATATACACATTGTATTTTAAATCACATCTTAGTTATGCATTTGTTTGTGCAAGATTCCGGTACCACTTTTCAATAATCCTACGGATGTTGCATGTTCTTTGTTAAACTGTATCCAAAGGCAGCCAATCAATCCACACACATAGAGATCCATTTATCGTGACCAAAAGGGTCATGATATTGTGGTTGAAATCGTACCAAATCCATAATTGTTCCTACAATCAGTTGACGAGCAAATAGTACTCGATAGCTGGTCGATGCAAAATACGAATGGTGGCAAATCGCAACGGGTCGCTTTCCATGTTCAACCACCGATTTATGCTTCTATACTGACAGCTCACATCCAAACAGACACGCCAAGCTTGTGCGAACAACTCGGCTGACGGAAGCAGCAAATCCGATGACAAAACTATGTTCCGCATGATCTCACTCAAAAACACCATTTGCAGATAATTGGACAGAGTAACAGAACGATGGACAGAGAAAAAATGGGTATATCCGATCCGAGTTAGAAACTTCCCTTCGACAATAGCCACACGCGCATCCCGGCTGACCAATTAATGATACTCCATTGGTGGGTGTTCTAGTATTCAAGTGTCAGAAACACATAGTTGTCCATAAAACAAGCGTGACATGAACTGCATTCAGCAAAAACCGTTTTTCGTCATTAAAAAGGGTTTTCTTCAACAAACTTGTTGATAAGACGTAAAGTAATTATAAATTTTTCGGTATAACTTTTAAAACGAGATGGGTCGCACGTATAAAAATTGTCACTGCGAGAAAGGCATGCAGAGTTTGGCACATGCTTTCGTTTTTCCGGAAAACCACAAATTGTGTTATATTTCGAGTACTTGGGATAATTTGTTTCAACGAAGGTGATAAAATATTAAAAACATAGAGGTTGAGCATACTGTGCTCGAATTCCCCAAAATCTCAACAGTTCATTGTTAAATGAATGCAACACTTTGATTACAGCTGTGAGTTAATGAATGCTGTTTTTGCTTCCTCTGCGCCTGTCAATCAAATCCGCGATAATCTGACAGCTGTGTTGCGTTGCATCACGAAAACGTCATCACATTTCATCAAAACAAACGAAAGTTGGCCAAGCAGTTTGAGACGGTTACTGAGAACTCTTTCCTATGTAAATTAAAAACACCCTGATCCCGTTGGCCTAAACTAACAGTTACTGGACTTAGAGGAAATACTATATTTTCTCCAAACACGTACAGCTGGCTTGTTGGGTATATCAAACGTTTTTCAAATGCTTTTCATGAATCTTAAAAACCGCAGAACAACGAAAGACGGCCGACGAGGTTAGATTAGCAATTTTGCTAATTTGATGGTAAGGAGATTTTTGAGGCTAGAATTCTCATCCTCGTGGATGCGGTAGAGTTTGACTCGACACAACACAACACATCAGAACACACAAATAAATGAATGTTTTGCTTTAGTTTCTCTCGTAACTGACCAGTTGCCGAAATTTGATAATGGGACACGAAATTAAGTAGCAGCAGTTTTTGTAATGCCTGATTATAAATCTATTTGTGTCAGTCTGTTTTCGATAGTATATTGATATGTTGTAAGGTGCACCTCTGTTAAATACATCAATCTATAAGAAAACGTGACCATAGTATTTGTATACTCAGAGTATTCATACTGAATCTCTCAGTCTGTGAAAATAGTTCAATCACTTTAACTTTCTACACGTAATTGTCTCTTCATAATCATTTTGATAAAGAAGAAAAGATTTATTTTCTGTATCATAGGATGAAAAATTGTTTCTCTTTATTCGGACCGTATTAGAAAAGCGTCATTGAAATTAACCCGATTGCGTGACTCCTTAAAAGAGCATTGCTATTTTATCGATGATAATCGAATAGTATTGAAGAGCGAATGATAAGATCGATAAGAATGAGTTAACAGTAATGAAAAATCTGGGAAAGCCTTTTATTTCTTAAGGTTGACTGAATAGCATAAATTGGGATATGATCTACTGATATACTTAGCGTGTCAAGAAGTTTTGGGCAAACATTGTGAACATGAAACCTGTTGTGCCGCGTTTAAGTAGGTGAATAAACACGCAGTTTACCAAGTAGTACGTTTATTGCAGTGAGCACACATGTACCCGGTCCCCGTAGGCCAGTGAGCAAGCAGGAGTAGGCAACACGTAGGAAAGCAGCCAGGCAGGTCAACAAACGGCTCAAGCGTCAACGACGTCCGAAAGCGGTCAAGTAGACATTCAAACAGCCAATAAAAAGTAATCAGTGTTTTGCAGTTCAATACCTACATCTGATTTGCTAGAGTCGATCGATATTGTGATAGATTTAGTCTGTGAGATATGTGCATGCGTACATGATGGCAGGAAGCATCTGTCAATCAATCTATTAATCAATCAATCAATCCGACCGCAGGCATGCATGACAAACGTATACCTCATTTTTGGCCATAAAATCACCTCCACTTTCACAATAAGTAAGGAATAGTTATTTTACAGAAGAAAAAGAACAAGAAACTGAACACAGAAATGGATGTTCGTTTAGGAATGTGAGAAACAGGTTCCAGTCAACTGTGGGTCCCAACATCACCTTCCCTTTTCCCAAATAAACCAGAAAGAGATTTCACAGATAAAACGAAAAAGGAATACAACTATGGGTACTAGCCTGACCATGGCCATGTCTTGCGGTTCCGAGCGCAACTCCGATACATATGCATGCAAAATTGAATTCTGACTGCTTTTCTTAGTGTCGTCTAGATGTTTGAACGCTAGGATAATCCGCTTGTATTGATAGGAGGAAGGGTTTGATAGTTGAAGATTGATAACCCACACGTCTTTCTTTGGAATTAATCACTGAGCCATCTGTCAATTTACTTGCACTTGGTCTGCAAAAATTCTTGTTTTTCATGAATGATATAGTTCTTTGCTTCTCCTTCTCGTCCTTTGTTTTTAAAATCCTTTCATATTGACTGACTTTGACTTGTTTAAATTTATAACGGTTTGAAGCATGGCATTCGCGTTGTCTCTCAAGTTCTGGTTTCTCAGTCTGGACTAACGGAATCAGTGCATTTAGTTTTGTATCGATTTGGGTGCTAGGTTATAAAACAGACAACGGATGCTGAATAGTTTCCTGGTGAGACGTTTGATATGTGCTTTTCTACACAATGGAAGACGGAAGGCGTCTCGAAATCACTCGAATCAGTGTTCCGTACATCATCAGCATTTTTAAAAGGTAAGTTTGATGAACAAGGAGCGTTATGTTATCCGGGGTACAGATGCATTTTCGCTTTGCCTCAGTACCTTTATAACACATTTACCACATCCTTTATGGATTCGTATTGCAGTTTAAGTGCTTCTAAAAATAGCCTGCCTTCAGTACCAAGAGATTCAAACACATCAATTTACCAAAGAACTTATCAATAAGCTTAAGTTTGAGAGTGAATGCTGAAGAAGATGTAAGGAAATCCACGAATGTAGTTTTCCATGAGATCCACGGTTTAAGGGGATGATATGTCAGCAGGATCATTCCGGAATTGGAGAACTGTACTCTACAAACCGAGCATTTCCCAAATAAATGCAGTCGTAAGTAGTAGACAACTTCGAGCCCGGTGACGTGTTCGTTCTGATGAAATATCATTAAACCCAAAGTCGTTTTTGAACAAGATATAATTGAAACTCACATATTTCTTATTCATTTTTTGGTATATCTTAGGAAGATAGCTTTAATTTTGAAAAAAATCGCACTTCTCCGCATTTAAGAATGCAAGGAAGGTTGTTGAATTGACCGGTTCTTGATGACCGACTCTAAACCAACGTTATTTGGATTCATGTTCTTCATCAAGAACTAGGGTGTTAACTACAGCGAACGTCTAACTGTCCTCAGACTACAAACGAACGTGTACTCTAGACTAGTGATTAATGCACGGATAGAAATGCTTTGTATATTTGTTATGTTTGTAACCTCTTCATTGACTCCTAAATCAGCATGTAGAGGATGAACGACTTCCATATATCCAACAACTGTTCGTCGTTATTCCTGATGTTGCTGATACAAATAATATGGTAACTGAAACGATTTCTGAATTCGATCGATTGTTATTAGTAAGTAGCCGTGTGAATAGACTGAGAATATGTAAAAGCACATTTTGCTAGGTGGCTTGAAAATGTGTCTTAAGATCAGTAGACCTATTTTTATTATTTCATTATGGGTCGTTAAGTAATTCAGTAACGGAACGTGAGTGACTTAAATGAGTTGCAATCGCCACAGCAAAATCCTGGGATCCAAATCAAACAGCCTACGGTCAACTGAGAGGGAGAGTTTACGCAGTGAAATTGACTGCATTTATGTTTGATACTGTTACCATTGCCCGTAGGATCACTTAGGACTGTGGGAAATAATTTCAGCTTTTTTATCCTAATTGGTCACCGTGGGTGATGGCCCCAACTGCATACCAACTGCATACACTACAACGTGGAGTGCGAAAGCCAAGCGTGGAACGTTTAGGTAATTATACCGGATCCACAAATGTTATTTTTGTATGACTGATCAATAACAGAACGAAACAACGGTGGGAACCTACAAACGACATGTTTGGCAAAAATTAGGTAAATCTAAGCAGAAATAATGGCAATGGTTATCAAAATATTTGAACGAAGCATTTCATTACAGAGAGAAGGAGTTTATTATACCAAATCACTGAAATACCTCTACATTACATTTGGAAGCTCAGCTTTGTTCAGTTGAAATAAAGTCCAGTAATTTATTTCGGGAAACGGAAAATCCACTTGGTGAAGAAAAGCGTGACAATACTAAAGAAATCCTCGACAGTTTTCGCACTGGAACTCATTTTCAATAATAAGAAGAGAAATAATTTCATGGGCATCCTAGACAAATTGAAAATCATTAATGTCAGAAAATTTGAAATAAAAAATTTCGCAAATATCCCCAATAATTTATCACAATGTGGAAAAAGGGAATGTTGATATGGTAGGTAAACAAATGTGGTTTACTGATAGGGCGAACAGGCGATGTCGGCATCCTGAAAAACGAGCATGTAAAGAACGAGCTAAGTCTAAGCGAGATTTATCAGCAAAGGGAATTCAACGTCTGATAAAGGTTTAATTATGACTAACTTGTGATGAATTAGTTGATATGTTAGTGGATTAGCCATGAAAGCAATTTAGGAGAACACTACAGAATAGTTGAAAAAAAGCTTTGGTTACGCTGGAAAAGCGGCGTTTGGCCTGCGCGTATCCAAGATCATTTTACGAATATCAGTTTGAAAGCAGTGATTCGATCCGTTTTATCTACAGAAAGCTGCTCCGGATTTGGACTAATTGCTAGTTTACAAAATAAACAGAAAGGAATTTTCAAAGAAAGTTCAGGAGTTTTCAAAGTGCTTTGAACATTTGAGAAAATGCAAGGAGAACTCAGAATCCATGGAACAGTCTTCAATATGTGTAAGAATAACTCGAATGGTATTGATTTCACACGGATAAAGACAAGGTAGAAGCGATCAGGATAGCAAACCGGGGAATCAATGAAATTATTCGTGAATAAGAATAAAGTGCTACTCCTCCTGGGGAACTCCATATTCACGCTTCTCTTTGCTTACTGAGCGTGTTGGTGTGTGAACAATCATACACTGAGTGCCAGTTGAAAAATGTTCGCTGAGCTATATAAGTAAGTAACCAAGGTATGCAAAATTTGAAGCATGGAGAGGATGAGGAAAATAGAATCACAAGTAGATGTTGATAGACTGTCAAGAAAGGCAGAACGCATGGACCAGAAAAATTATGGAGGTATTTTCCAATAAAAAGAAGTAAAAGGATTTAGCACATTCAGTGCACTTCTCCGTTGTATAGAAGTTAAATTGATACTTATCACTGTGAGAATAAGTAAATTACTCTAGACTTTGAAGGATTGCCCGTCGAGCTACACCAACGCCCGACAGCAATAATGAAGGAAAAATTCAAAGGGTCAAGACGTGATGGCTTATTTACTGTTTGAGTATATTTTATACAGCTTATTGATGGGTACAGAACAGCATTGGTGAAAAAGAATACGATGATAAAAAATTATTTTGCACGGCATTTGGTAGTTGCTAAACATCCTTAACTTCAAACCTGAAAACAGAACTATGGTGGTCGTCTTAGAGACATGGAAATCTCCGGAGCATGACACATCAGTCCATCTATATATAAGTAAACCACAAATGTTGGCTTCGGGAAAGTTGTAAACATATGTCTAGTAAAAAGTGAAGCTCAAGCTAATGAGAAAAAAATAAGCAGAATGCGAGACAATCAAACGGCCCGTGGGTGATTGCAAGAACCATTACCATCACGTTGAAATTATCAAAATTACAATCTCATCATATTGTTAGGGTAAATCCATAGACACCACTACCAATGTATTTATCTTATCAGGCAGGTTTCAATCCTGAAGAATTCAGCAATTCCCGATTTGGTTCACCCACACGAATTAATACCCCTGCCGCACGCCGACCCTGGTGTAGCATGACCAATACAATAGTTTCAGATGAGACGGAAATGTTTGTGATGACCGACAAACGGCACTGGACAGTTGTTTCGTTCATTTGGTATTCCTTACCAATGTGTACTTGTTGTGTCCTTGTCAGGACTCGAACCACGAACATTCGAATAGGGACATAAAACCCTTACCCTTGAGCTGTACGGTCGACGGCCATCAGCTTGTGCGACAGGCTCAATCAATTTGGCTTATCACACTTGGATTAGCCCATTTGTTCAGAGGCATTAGGCACTCTTGATGGTCGAAACGATCGAATAGACTATTCCAATATTGATACAATAATTTGTTTAGTGCTTACAGACAAACGCACTGTGTATCGTGCGTCAATCATAGAGCTCAGCAGAATGCTGTCCACTCTAAAACAAAATATTTGCTGTTCGAGTCCCAGTAGGGACATTTTGTACCTCCAGTTTGGAGGTGCCAACACAGTTGCAGGAACAGTTGAAAGCCTCTGGATGATGAAAGCTTAAAAAACTTCCATTTACTTCCTCTGTGGTTGTTTCATATTTGGATTAGTATTGGTACAGTGAATAATTTAATATCAATCATCCTATGGTAAACATTCGTGTTTGCTCTGATGTAAGGAGGTATACCCTACAAAAGCTCCGATAATTCTGGGGTTTGTTGCAATCAAATGATCATCTATAGTCCAAGCCAATTCGAAACATGCGTTATTGAATACGTTGGTGAATTAAAGCAAATCTGATATATGCTCTTGAAATCAAACGTTTTGCATATTGGGATAGTCAGTTTAAATGGGAATCGATTCGAGACAGCAAAACCAGATTAAGCATTTGGTGGGAATTAGGGCGGATTAAATGATTCAGTCAAAAGATAACGAAAACCTATTAAAGCCCACCTCAAGCAGAACGGTTTGAACACTTCATGAGAAACAGCGAATTTTGCCTTCTCTTTTGAAAGCTCCACCTAATGCAAAGAGACGTATGAAAATGAAAATCTTGGGCAAAACAATTATTATTGATATTATTGCATTATTTGAGCCTTTTATCGAATGGGGTAAGATCCTAATAGTTGTGCAATGTTATCATCCATCGAAAGGAACTCTTACCCAGAAAAAACCGATGGATATAAATTTTAAACCGAGAGAAGCCAAAACACTTGACAATACGCTAGGTTTCCCATATATAATGATGACTGCATATCTGAATAAATAATTTCTCCTCATGAATTGTTCACTTCTAGACCGCGGTTTAATTTCAGCATCTGTAACGTTTATTGCTTATCAACAAATTGGATAACTATGCTAGGAATCAGTTTATTGTTTATTGTTTATTGTTTATTATTGCCCCTGAATGTTTTGTCTTTTAGAATTTCACCTTGTACTCTTTGATCAATACAGTCACATTCATTTGTCTATTTTGGTTGCATAAAATGTTTCCGTGAAATAGGCGTTGTTCTCTACATTAAAAAAATTATCTCCCCTTGATTCACTGCTCCCGGTCATGAAATACTTCAAACTCACCAGTGGCTTTTGAAGAATCCGCCCAGGAAAGATACTGCTAGTTCCGGCATTATTCATATTTTAGCCAAAGTCCGTTTAAATGCTGCTAATTCTTTGATGGTCCAAGAAAAAATCGGATCAAGGGAATACAAAAGACACAGCTAGAAATTTACAAATCTATTCGGCCCGCAGGAAGCATTGTGCATGTGGCTCGGTGATGAACGGGACAGTGTACGAATGACATTCGCGTAACTGTAGTGCAAGCACAAACTGTCAGATGAGCTCATTCCAATCATGATTGATGCTGCACAGTCGCCGACCTATCAGCTAAACCTCAGTCGTTCTCATAGGAGAACGACTGTTCTAGAAACTTTTCTGTTAACTATGGTAGCTAGTTTGTCCGAATTGTAGCAAGGAGGGAAATTTGAACATTCCATGTCCTCACTGATAGGAGTTTGATTACTCTTAGCAGGATCAGGCAGCAACAGGAAGGACATTTTTGCTCGCAAATTAGAAGCAATTTTCAGTTAATTATATTTATTCACACAACCAACGCGAGTTCAGCTACATAACCTCAGCGACGGGTAAAATACTTTATACGTGGGAGTTGTTGTTTGATGCAAACCCTTGTGTTCCTCTCTGAATTCCCGTTTCCATACTTATACTCCGTCACTAAGTCGCAGCCCAATCTCGAAGAACACATTTGCCAACAAGTTTTTTTCTTTGGGCGAGATCGTCATGATAAATCTGTGGGCTTGTTGGCAGATACCTCTACAAGTATGGTGAATTGTGGATGTAAACAGTCAACCATACTGTACTCAATTCATAGTCTGACGGGTCGGATTGCGAAAATGAGCTGCGCCATAAATGTCAAACATATTGTGGGTCGTGATGATCACGTTCTGTCTGATAGAACAAATCGTAACTGTGGTGTGTAATAGATACTTGCTAATCTACATTTTGTCAATAGAACAACTCATTCAAATTTATGCTATTCTCGTTGATGTTCTTATCTCTAAATAAAGCGTAAGAATATAGCTAGATTGCATCAGGTGAAAACCCTAGTGTCTGCATCTGCGTCCACATTCAGTCCTTAGCAACCCGTTCAAATAGTGCTATCAAAGCGTGAATATTGCAACCTTCATGAACTGTCAGATGTTCGATAACCTGAAATATATATTGCTCGTGGATTTTTATGTAATTTAAAATGTCTTCCAAAGAATCTTTTTGAAAAGATACACGAGTTTTGGGAAACGTCACTCCGTTTTTAAAACAGGTTGTTTATCATCTTTGTATGCGCATGCTGCTCTGTAGAAGATTGATAGGGTCATGCGGTAAAATAGTTGTGTATGCAAGACATAATACTAGTCTGTAAATGCGCAAAATCGAAAAACGTTGACCTTGATTATTTGTAAAGTGTCTCTGTTGGATGAATGCGTTACAGCTAGAAAGGGAACCTTGAAAGTTGTTCCATTTCATGGTGACTAAAATCATCATCATAAAAAATAATACACTGACGGAAAACGTTTTTATTCTAACCATAATTTAATTGAAACAACCTTTGCAAGCATTGTGCCTGACATGATGGGACACAATACCCGTTCCGACTATCATCAATCTTTGACCCATTCGCCGATTGTGTGATGTCACACCGGAAATGTACAATTAGTCCATGTGGGAGCACACATGTGCACATCCTGAGCGTTTTGGATACATTTTAGACAGAAAACAATTAATACACGTGGAATAGAAATCCGGTGGACAACCAATGGGATTCAGCAGCCCCGCATACCACTAAACAGCCAATCACGCTGTCTGAACATATGCATAGAACTCGATCTTTCCAAGTCTATTCGAAATTCCCAACTGCGTGCCCATGCACGATCTAATGAGTGATTAGAATTGCCCGAAACCAAATAACTGCCATTCCCGGTAAAACACTTCAACAATGGATAATACGACGATAAATTCTATGGCACCAATTGTTCGATACGGTGTTATTACATACACTATCTTTTTAATTGTGTTTGGAACCTTGGGCAATATTCTACTTTTGCTCACTTTGTTCTACAAACGATACCATCGCGTCGCCCCCGTCATAGCCACAGAAATGACTGCAGTGGGAGCACAACAACCGAATTCGGTCAAACCCATAATCACACCTCGACCACCTATTCGACAAACG
>UZAN01039516.1:90060-105785 GCA_900618425.1 Echinostoma caproni
ATTAGAATTTTGAGTTTGCCACTCACGCGATTCTCGGATACGCATGGTTGATTGTGGCCAACATTCTATTGTGCGTTTCGCTTGCCTACACTCGAAGACTACAATCAGCCACGCAGACCACGAGCAAGAATTCCGGTTGCGATGGACTACAGATTGCAAGAATTATACTCTTGTTCAGCGTGATCCAGGTGATAACAGCTGTTCCATTTTACATCCTCATCGAACTGAGCGGACTGTACAACCTTCAACTAATTCCAGACAGTTCAGAATTGACCGTTTACTACGTACTAACTTTGGCCATATTTACTAACTGTGGAATTAATTTCTATTTGTTGCTGGCTATCAGTGAACGATTTAGACAGGACACAAAATTATTGCTTGAGGTCATCCGCGACAGGCTGCCATGTTGCTATCGTGACGAGGATGATGAGAGCAAGTCAAGGAAGCAATCTGGTTTCCAGTCGGAACTTGATTAAGGAGTCAACTGCTTTTATGAATTATCCATCCTTCCCTCAGTTTATCTTCAAATGTGTGTAGTTTGTCGATGACAATTGTATCCTATCGTTTAGTGATATGAATGGAACATGTTCCATCGGGCAACAATGCCAATTTGTCCTGACGCAAAATGACAACGAAGCTCGTTCTGTATAAAACAAAACTGCTAATGTTCTCACAAAATTATCATCTGACCTGCACACGTGTCACCGGCTTTAATTGTATCACTGCCATTTGCCATGAGGTAACCAAAATATTGCATTCCGTTATGTTTAGATCATCTTTTTGTTTTCAAGTGAATGAAACAATTCGGTCCAAAGTGAATACTTTTCTCGATAGAAATGACGGAACGAGAGAAATCATTGTTGTTGCACGCTGTTGCCTAAGTTTATTGCTGTCCTTTATCGATTTGTGGGCCGCAAATGAATTCCAGGATTTACCAATACGTGGGCTTTGTGAACCCGATTCAAACCTGACCGAATTTTCCGACTACATTG
Source organism: Echinostoma caproni (assembly GCA_900618425.1). NCBI lineage: Eukaryota > Metazoa > Platyhelminthes > Trematoda > Plagiorchiida > Echinostomatidae > Echinostoma > Echinostoma caproni. The sequence continues at coordinate 91,053 of UZAN01039516.1, forward strand.
AAGGCATTGACATTAGGCGAAAGTGACCAAAAATTAAAATAGGAATTTTTTTCGAGGTTTTTCATTATTCATTGAACGACTCATATTCTTATTCAAACTACTAAAGATATTATTATCGATGAAACTATTACGATGGCCTAAACTGTTCAGTTCACCTGGGAAATAATTCATTCTGATTTGTCTGTTTTGTAAATTCAATTGGCGTTACTTTATAAAATTGCATTGTAAATTTTGGATAATTCTGGGATTGATATATGTATGTATAAAATTTTATTGATAAAATGTGTATGATGTGCACAACTATCATAAGCCAAAAACCTGAAGTTGCAAAATTTCCGGGTTTCGATGGTGTAGTAAAACAGGTTCTTTACGCAGAATAACTCTCCGTGGTTGATTTTATTCCAGTCATATGATAATATTTTAAATAAATAAAGTCAACGTTCATCATTTATTGTTATCCAACGTGAGCACAATAATCATACAGTTGTTACAAAATTTCGCTTAACCTAATGTTTTACTTTATTTTGCCCATTGAGTGTATTATTCATGCCCCAAAAGTACTTCATATCTCCCCAAAACTGAAATCTAAAGATTGATTATATATTACCAAACTTGTTTACAAAACTTTTGAACACAGCCCTGTGCAGAACGAATACAGTGATTTATTATAGAATTTACACGCAACTACTTCGTAAATGCACCCGTGAATTTCGCAACACTATCACTAATCAATCACTGGAGTTGAGTGGGTGAATCTGGTCGAAATTTCTGTCTGGACATCGGAGTGATACTATTTAAATGGGTTGAACAAAAATGCAACTTACAGTTTAAAGGTTTCCGTAAGGCACGTGAATTTAAACTGTATAAGCTTGACTGCTACCTGTGGGCGGGCATCCGGAGTCCATGAAATTAATTTACGGCTTAACGAACAGATTCCATGACACGTAATGAATGTATCAGAATATGGTTACAGTCAAAACCACATAATGTTTATAACTTAATAAGCAAGCGGGTGATAAGTAAAACTTAAAAGCCAAGACATACCAAACATCACCTTCATAGCAAGAAAGGTTGAAAATTAAATAGAAACCATGGGCATACAGCGACATCCAAATTTTACAATGCTATATTTCTGAAACTCGTGGACTGAAGTCGGATGACAACTAGTTCTGTTATGTACACATAATGGGTTTTTCTGCCAGTGGTTGAGGGGGGTTCCTCACATGACTCGGGATGACCTGCCAACATTCACAGAACGGTAATTGTCATTCATGTGGTTTACAATAACGCTTCCCATACCACCATAAACCACTGCGAAATCGGTAAGGCACAACGATTTTGCTTGGTACGCTTTAGTTGGTCGACATTACCAAGAATGACTACACCGGAAATAGTAAACTAGATCTGTAATATTGTAGGACAGAGTAATATAGACAGTGAAATCCCCAGGGCAAGGAGCAGAGGCGTTAGTTAACAACGCAATTTAACTGTTCACCTCACGTGAGACGAACGGCTACTTTTTACAATTAAGAACTGGTCATTGGATTTCGTATTTATAGATGTCACTAGTATACCGTTCAGAGACAATAAATATAATAAACGTTTGTCTATAAAGAGCATTTCTTGCTCCTAAGTAGACATTGATTTCACTTTCAGATCAAGTTGTACACACTAACTGTGTACACTAACTGGGGCATGAAATTTCGAGCTGGAACTAGTGAAAGAATGCTACAGGAGCCAGACAGTGCAAGTGAAGAAATAAATTGCATTTGTCACACAGAAACCAATTCTGTTTCGGTAAGCATTCATTCATGCAGACTCAAATGTGTATGTTGTTTGAAACGTCGTCAGAATATTGCATAGTCTTGTGGAATCAAATGATGATCAGTATGTATTGACTAGTCCATCCATCTATTTGACCACACTGAAAGTGTTTGATATATATATATATATATAATGCATACTGTAAGATCTCATAACGGAATTCAATAAAAACACTGTCCATTTAAAATATGTCCAGTAATTGAGTATTTATTAGCATTGAAAAATAGAAAAATGAGTTATCATAAATTAAATCATGTATTTTAGTACAAGTTGAGTGTGGTCCGATTCCTGGGTAAAATTATTTTTAATGATAACCAACGTGCTTTTTCTCTTCTGAATATATTCCAAAATTAAACGTGCTCTTCGAAATGATACACTACTTGTTTCGTAGGTTTATTTTTTTATTTAGCCTTTAGAAATATGCCGTAATATCATCAAGATGGAGGTATCGGTATTTCGAAGTTTGAAACGTTGGAAGAAATGGCCTCGCATCTTGAACAAGAACATAGCTACTATGACTTCCGTTGAGCCCTATCTGATGGTGCAATGTGATTGGTTGTCCCCACTGTGCTCAACAGAGACACATAGAACCGTTCACTTGAAACTAACGTATTAATTAAAGATAACGGAACTAACAGTGAAGATCAAAAAATATTCAGCTTGAGATAGATGATAATAACGTTTACATCGAAGAACGAAAATGGTTCAATTTCAAATTGGGTTTAGAAGTTTTCTTTCTGCTTAAATATCACTTAATATTCATTGATTTATTTAGGTATCACATGTCAAAAGAGGAACATAGGTAACACTTTCTACAGACAACCATCCGAGATTCATATATTTTCAGTTATTTATACTGCTTCACAATCATACCTAATTTGTTGTCTCGCCTGGTTAAGTTATACATAATTTGCTAGACAAAATTTCCAAAACAGTACAATGCGATTTGTTTCTGGTCAACCGATGGTCCGTTGTCATACGGAGCGTAATTAGCTACCATCAGGGGCTAGAGGCAAAAAGGTGCTTTTTGGCTGTTTTGACAGCACTATACTCCCGTAGCTCATCACGAAAATGCGTTATATCACACCAGGCTGCCACCGTTTTGCAAAAAGTAAAACAGTCGCGTTTAGGCAATTATCTAACTTCTCCATTTTCCATTTCAATAATTCGTTTAATTCATTCTGAACAGTGATATTAAATAATTATTGTCGAAATCATTTGTAGAACATTTGATACTTTTATAGTGTACTGTTTCAAATATTAGGTATGTTTATTTGAAAATATTCATATAATATTGATTTTATGTACAGCGTACGTTCAATCAAACTCTGTTATTAAAGGATAAAATAGAATAATGAAGCTCAGAAGGGAACGTCATTCATGGGGAAAATAGTGGTGTGTGGTTAACAAGTGCACCCCTGGTGCAAATCTTGTCTGGAGACAGCGGATTTATCATGGACTGGAAATGGAAAGCATTATTTAATTGTCCCAACCCTAGAATTAGGCTTCAACTGGAGGTTCTATTGGCACTGGTGCTTGTTCACTGTTTTTATCGATATGTTCGTTGGGATACGTTTCTCTCAGTAGTAAAAAAGAGAAGCCTTAATAATAAATAAATTATTTACAAAGGAATTGGAATCGGATACACAACTGGGCATTTATCCAAGAGAATAACTGAACATTATCCGGCGCTTTAGAGTTTCAGGCTTGAATTAGCCCATTCGATTGTTCAGAGGCACCAGGCACACTTGATGGTCTTCGGTGTGGGTTTCAATCCTTGGGAGATCGTTAATTCTCCACTGTTTGTATGCATTTAAATGCGATGCAAATGTTTGTGATAACCAACAAAGAGCACTGGACAGCTGTTTCGTCCTGTTTGGGACCCGTCAGTAGTGCATACCTTTTGTGTCCCTATCAGGACTCGAACCGCGATCAGGGACACAAAAAGTTCGTACTGCTTACGAGTCCCAAACAGGATGAAACAGCTGTCTAGTGCTCTTTGCTGCATATCACAAACAGTATCCGGCGCTCTTCCAAAAAGAAACAATGAGAAGATTGAACAGCTCAATCTTGCAACATTTGGTCGACAATGGACATAGGAATGGCCCAGAAACATCATTTACAAGTTTGTTCACTGCACCTAAGAACCAAAACAAAGGATTACGTAACAAGATCCTAATAACTGCGGAAATCATAGCAACTAGGATCATGAAGCTGGAGTTGTGCAAGCAAAGTAATCTGGTTCAGGCGCTGGTGTTACCATGGCCATAAGAACAATTATCCATATCTCTGTGTGACACTTTCTATTCTCTCTCTCCCCCCTCCTCATTTACTGTCTTTTTTCGCACACTTTCGCAGCTGTTTTATTCATTTGTGGCTGACACCTTTCATATCATGTCCAGTTCACACATTTTCACCCGGATTTTCCCTGTCAAATTAGCGTGACCCCATCGCTTGTTGTCAATCGAACATTTTGCACACAAACATTCACTCAACTTCAGCCTAGGCCTTATAATTATCTAATGACTAACTATAGTTCGAACTATATATGTAAATGCCTGAAGCGCGTTTTCGAAAAGAAATTTATTTGCGTTTCCACTTTGTTATTACGCATCAATGGGAATATTTTTCGATAATTGCAATATATCTTTTGGATGACGTAAATCTGAGCATGGCGTACTATGTACATTTAATTCAGTCTACTTCATCGAGTTTGACTATTTTATTCATTCTCTTATTCGGACCTCGATGACTGAGGCATGGCTAATCACCGGACATTACTGTTAATATTAGATTATTATATTCTTACTCGCACAAGCAGCTTGAAGTTAGTGATGGAATACACATTTCAGCATTTATCAGTCTCTGTGTGAGAGACATATGAAAAGAAACGGGCTATCAGTAGAAATATTTGGACTGGCGCCTTCTCAGTTGACTGACGATGAGCACATTTTATTCACAGTTTGTAGAAGAGAACTCAAAGTTGCATCGTTCCGTTGACACTTCCAAATGAATTTACCTTCCAGAGAGATTTTGTCTTTCGCATAATACTTTTGAAAAACTCGATGGTACGTGCTACATTAGTTCGGAGATGCTCTTAATTCAGACTTCCTTGTCGTGGTTAGAAATATTTCAGATGCTGTTATGGCGCGGGTTGGGTGAGTTTTGTTCCGGCTTTTAGATATTGGATAATGCGTTATCTCATATGGGTAAATGTGTGAGTAAACATTGTTATATTTTATCAATGGCTTAAGGGAAAAATTATTTCCCCATTGACCAAGAACAATAAATAAGATCACTTTTTGGTCAATGCTTTTAAGCGGAAGACCGTAAGCAGCAGGGGTGGCTTTGTCTTGTGAACCGACGAGTAAATTGGAAAGAGAATATGGTAATACACAGAAAAAATACCGATTGTTTCGTCGCAACCGTACCATCTAATAGGCGGTGTGTTTAATGCCTCGCAAAAGCCTTATTCCGATACTTCAAGCTTCACAAAAGTACTCAAGAGAAATATGCGCTTTTTAGATTTTAGTTGCATCCATCACTGAAATTGCCATTAGATACTTCACGAATAAAGGAGAAATGGGACCAGGTTTCACATAACTACAAACAGAACTTTTAATCTGAGCCCGATGCGATGCGAATAGCAAGCATGGCTATTGCGTTTGACTGCTGTACACATGGGCACAACTGAAGTCAAATTGTTCCGGATACATTGAACAAATGTAAAATCTTGGCCACTTTACTTGAACTGCGTTTGTCCATTTAGAAATGTGAATTCTTATAATAACACGAGATCGATGAACGGAACGGATCTCACTGAAGTGAATTCTGATTGTTGCGCAAATGCACTTCAAGAACGCAGTTACCTGGTATTCGATCATGAAGTATAGTACTTTTTACTGTGATTGGAGGGGACAGTGGAAGATATACTGCGGTAAGGAATAAAAGGAAAGTATTTCACACTTTAGAGTTTAATGTTATAGACTCTAATCCTATTGAAGAGCCATTTACTTATTTGCCTTTAGGATCGAAATCCTTGAGTTTGAACACTGTGCTCAGGAGATGAAAAGAAATTTCATTGTACCAGCAGTGAAATATATTACGTCAAGAAATAAAGCGATTTTAATCGATTCAACGTTCATGTTACTCATATTTGTGAGCAAATAGATAGGCTAATAAATTTAATCAGTCTCCTTTCCTCCTGCTTCACTGTTGGGTAAACTTATCTCGCCATACGATAAGGTTGATGCACACTTTAGGCCTAAACCTAGGTCATATTGTCGAGTGCATAGCGAGGAGGTGAGAACAGTCATCAAAACTCAACTTGTGTAATCTGATGTTGCTCTCAAAATGACTCTAACGAAACGAATTGCGAACTACAAATAAAGTTCTGTATTCAAGTTGCAAAGCACAGATAGAGTGGAAAGTTGTGAAGATTATCCAAGAGGCCGTAATGTCAAACTAGATAGAATTCTTGGGACATAACCAGATTTATCAGTTACGGCTCGTTTTGCTTATTAGCCACGCTGACAATCTGTATGATTTGCATGCATATAGGTGACCATTGGATCCATGACAATGAAAGCCATATTGACAGCTGATGAAACGTTTACAGTAGCCTGTCTTAAAGCAAACTTGTTTTCCAATCGTCTCCAACAGCGAAGGGATAAGACGAATGAAACGGTCATGGTTTGGAATGTCCCTCGAATAGGAATGAAGAAGACTTATGAAGCCCTCCAACAGTTAGAAAACACGTGTGAAAGTGATGCATACAAGAAAAACCGGACTTTGCAAGCAAGCTCCGAAACGCAGGTCTGGAGCACGACTGATACAACGCCATCTGCACGGGTGGCTTAGATATCTCTAGCTGACTCGGTGTTAAGTGGCTATTCCCTGTTGTAAGTTTAATGCAGAATATGATACAACGATGGATACTAGATGATGAAAGAATAACTGATATTGGTCCTATAGACATTAGGCAAGACGAATGCCCTTGTTTTCTGGAAGGAATTTGCGATACAGTCGTTATAAGCGGTCCTAACGCATCAAAAGTGTGAAAATTAGGAGATTACTTTGCCCAGGGTGTAATTCAATAGTTAAATGAACAACATCTGGCGAGTTTGTTCTGATCACGACTGTTCACTCTATATTGAGCTTACTGAGAGATGGGTGAGAACGCTTTCTGGGCCACTGACTATCGGCAATGATAATAAGAATTTCCGAAATAAACACTGGCTTTGGAAAGCTTGCCTTTGTGCATCGATGGCGCCGGTCCCGAAGATTCGAAAACCATTCATGGAATGTTGTTCCTTATGAAACTGGAAACGTATATGCATGTTTTGGGCTACATTTATAATAGAATGGACAGGATACGGACAAAAGAACAATACGGTCATGGGTGAAATGCCGGAAACTAAGAGAAGGCGGTCAAATCAGTAGACATGTATTGCCAGAATAAGCTTCGAGGAAGGCAATTGTTTGTGAGTGAAGAGGAGAATACTTCGGCGGAACTCTTCTTCGGAACTCTCCCATCCTAAATTGGAGGGATCGGTAAGAAATATGATCAACTGTGGCGGTCTTTACGGGAGGTGTTGGACCGGTGGCAACATCAAATTATCACCCCGGGGATGTGTGTTCGAATCCTACCACCACCGCCTAATTTTCCCCATTGTGTGTTAAATCGCATCCCTTTGTTTAGTCGCTTCTCCTTCCTGGAAATTGTATCCGTGTATATAAAGTAAAAGGAAGTAAAGTGAAAAAGAAAGAACATTAAATTTTTCCACCTCGAGTTCCACGGTTACCCGGTGTTAACCGATGGCTAAAATCATCAAAAACCTAAACAATTCAGTATGGCTGTAAATACTTTGAAAATGAATTTTTAACAATTAGAGCTGTTGGGTGAGTGAATAATTATGCAATGTAGTGGTTTTAAAAATGAGATTTGAAGTTTCAGCCCCCAAAACTAAAAATCTGGAATGGAATCTTCAAGGTCAAATAGACGGGTGACTGGTGTTAAATAGTGAACGAACGTACATGCATTAGTTTCAAACCGTGCTGATGAATGAAACGTATAGTTTGGTAACAGGAGATTTGTAAAATCGCACTGATCGAGCATAGCAATTAATAAATTCTGGGATTGAACCCTTATCCCCCGTTTTGAAATTCATGCGTTGTAAGTGTGCCAACTGGCTTATATCATAACAGACTACAAATATCGGGTATAGTTTACCACGATTTCATTAACTTTCGTTACCTGGTAAACAGTAACTGATTTTTTTGGTTAACTGCAACCAATATATGTGCTGGTCGAGAATGGCGAACAAACTCACACATCCGGTGAACAAATATAATTCATTTAAACAATTTAAAACAGCATCCGAAGTATTTAAAAAACAAGAACAATAACAGATACACAGACATTAAGGCAAAACAAAAAAGAGAAATCATTATTGTTTCCATCAAATTATGAACCACTAACTGAAAACATTGTCACGGCATATGGATAAAATATTTAGTGTTTCACTCGTTAACTCTGTTCACTCACATAGCCTTCCGTTTCAGTTTCATAATTTCATACTTACTCTCATTGACTCCCCTTTTTTCTAGATCTACCTATCTTGTAAGTATGCACAAGCGGCTATTGCAATTTGATTTCGGTCCAAACGCAACCCAACACTCCTGTAAAATAATCAAATACCCGAGCCGTATGCATAATTATCCACTCCGGATACTATAGAATTGAAGGACATGTTCCAAATATTGGACATCGACACATCCACATAACTTTAAGCCAACCGTGTGTATTTTGATTGGCCTATGGCACGAAAATGTTTCGGTTAGAAATTAGGGACGGACTCGTGCGATGGCCCTATGATATGATGCATCTCAAAGCATTTCTCCCGGTTTGTTCCTATTGCAGTGGCTGCAAGCTAGACCACCCCTCAAAGTAAATTGCAAATTGAAACTTTTGTATGAGAACAACACATTCATCATCGCGGCAAGAAACGAGGATAGAGAACTAAAAAGGTTCAGTCGACTCCCGACATTTCAGACGGTGATTTGGAGGGGTAGGTCGATTGAAAAAACGTTTGAGTTGATGACAATATGGCAATGCATTATGCAATGTCATCAATATCAGATGTTGAAATGCCTCATCCGATCAGTGGACTAATGTTTTTTTGAAATTCTGCATGGTTGTTTGAAATCATGCACTCAAGTGTTTAAAAGCAGAATAAAAGAGGTTAACAATCATAGAACCTAAACTGTTGATCGATCATCATATTCCCGGATGAAGTACAACTGCTGCCCTGTGACTGGTTCGATTAAATAATTTTTGATACATAAAAATTCGTAATTGTCGAAAGGATATGGTTTACCCCTCGTGTCAATTTCGGCAGACAAATTTTGTCATTAGGCGCAAAACGAATGTAACACTAGTCAAAGAGTTTAGGCAAACAAAATAACCACTTCTAAAATAGCATAAATCCAGGTTAGGTTTATTTCGTTGGCGCTGAATATCCAGTAATCTGTTCGTGGATGAGTCAACAAAGAGACAAAAATGTTCCCCGTGAGGAGACGTAGTAATCAAAGTAGTTCCTTTGTTTTCCATATCAATTTTTAAACCATTACACTTCTAGCGAATCAGGTGTCTGTACTACTGAAGCTTTCCTGCATCCAAAGTACTCGTGTAGAGAGAAATGTTGGACCTCTGTTGCTTTGGTTTTATGTTATTGTTATGTGAAAACACCGCACTCTGAAGTAAATCAATCTCTCCTGTTTATTCTTCCTAAACATTACAAATAAGAAATGAGAAAAACCAGGTTTATAGTTAGATCTTCACGTTGTAGGGAAACCGGCGGTCTTGGTGAATTCATTTTGAAGCATGTACAAACACATTTCTATGAAACAAAATTTGATAGGACCAAAGAGAAGCGGGATAAGTCATGTGCGTTAATGTGAGGTAAAAGCAACTCTAGGTTTTTATTGCGATCTTCGGATTACATGATTCATCTTTGATAATTATAAACAGGCCTGTGTGCTCTGTTTTTCATCACATGTCCGATAGCATAAAAACTTTGTTTACGGTACATGTGTATGTTCACTAAATAGAGAAGGAAATAAAAAGACATTTATTATTTTATTATTTTAGCACTAACCGCCTATGTTGCATTTATCTATGATACCTGGTTAATCTCATCCACAATCAGATAGCTTGGTGACAGACAAGTTAGAAACACGGTATTCACAATAGCTGCATCTATAACCGAGGTAAATCACACCGTTAACCTGAAAGCAGCTGGTAAACTTATATATAATTTCAACAGGTTGCAATCAAAGAAGGCAGGGTTCATCCACTATCCATAAGGAAAATTTTAGTAGTATTTGATCTGTATGTCAGGACTTAATTTCAATTCATTTACAGTCTAATAGAAATGAAATTTTTTCATTGTAATTCACAAATAGGCTACTACTACTACATTCTGTTTACAATGTCAACGCCAAGCCCCTGAAACATACAGCTTCTTCCCTCGTTACTCAACCTCACCGTGTGTTTTCTGATTTTGGATTCTGCGTGAGACCTTTGAATTCCTGTTACCCTGGGATATTATTTTGCAAAATCGCGAGGGTAAAACGCAAGTTCTTAATTTCTTAATTATTCTGTTAATTGCATTTTTACGGGCGATCGATATGTGAACGCTGCTAATAGAAGCAATATAGTGGTTCGTTTTATCAATTTAAAGTAGAATGGAAACGGATATCTATTTATTCAGTTCGATACTCTAAAGATGAGTTGTTTTCTTGTACCGTAAACCACTTTTTAGCAGTCAATTTCATCGAGCTGATGTAATTCTACATAATTTGGGGATGTTCGTCATGCGGCAATATTTCTGACAATGCATATTCGCTTTTAATTTGGAAAATATCTCCTTTTATCACGTTATTTGACTGCTTTGTTTCCTACAGCTCTGCTGGTTATGGAGTTATTGAGAAAAAATTAGCCTAGTCACCAAAGTGTACCTTAATAACTGCAAACAAGGTCTCTGAACAAATTCCGCCATACAAACAGGATCATGTTTCACATATTGAAAAGTGCATCTCTCGCAGTGCACTGTAAGCACTGAACTCGTCCCTGGTCGTGGTTACTGTAGTAACCGTTGGTGACTGGGCGATCTTCAGTGTGCACGCGGCTACGACCAGCTATGTCTTAGCTGTTGCTCGCAGTGAACAGTGTATCACCACTTGTGTTTATCGAGTTGGGGTCAGTTAGGCCGTTTTAGGCAAATCAAACAGCTTCCCCTATTCACCGAATCGGCCTTCGAGATTACTACAACACACGAGTTTTCGTTACCCATGTGATAGCATTTTGAGACTAATTCTGTTGCTCCTCCATTTATGGTGAGGTCGAGAGCTGTCCCTATTTTTTGTGTAAGAAAAAATGAAAGTTTAGGCTGATTAGCAACACTTAACCTATTGTCAACAGTTTTGTATTGAACTGTTATCTATCGTTTGAGTGTTCTCACCTTCTGAACAATGTGCGCCAAATGCTAAAGTCAGCTCTGAACCGCACATTCCCAGCTGTTCAACTTTGACATATTGTCCGTACTCAAAGACTGGGTTTGGATAAACGTATGCATAGATCTGTTTCACACACTGTACACTAGTTCATCTACAGTTGCGGCGACGTATGCATAGACATCGACCGTAAATTATCACAACGGATGACCGAACACATTCTAAATTGTTTGGCGAAGTCAATGACGCACGCCACACACAGTATTCAAGCGATCACACGTTACCGGGGTCATCAATTGCAAAACAGATCATGACAACCATACATATAATTGGTCCCGCTATCTCTTTGATCTCGCTTTTACTTAAATGCAATGGAAAACTGTTGGCAGTATGAAAGGCGTTGCTAACCAGCTTATTTCTATACGTTCTATGTGCCCAACATGTTTTGACATAATCAGTTCACCTGTCGTAGAGTTGAATTTTTCAGTTGATTCAGTTTGTTTGGGAGAGTGGATTCACCAGGCATAGTCAAGGAATCAATCATTACTGAAAAACCTCGAAAGACCATTGTGTCTTGTCTTCATTTTTGTTACCACCTGTCAGGTAGTCATATCCACCAAATCCAGTAGTGAGCTAGAGAGAGCCAGCCCAGGAGCGTCTGAAAGACAACCCTCCTTTTCAGGGTTCCAATCTAACAAAGGTTTTCAAATGAACAATCCTCCCAAGGATTGAGCAGCCTCTCAGTGTTTCCAAGTCTTTTTAATAGTTAGTATCACCTTGAATCTGCAAGACAAAACACGGTGGTGGTGGCCGAATGGTCAAGTCGCCAGAATGACCCTCGGGGTGGGGAGCTCAAGCTGCTCCATCATTACCTGTATTACACCTGTATTCTCCCGGGCAACCGTTTTATAGTCGCAGCTCCCTTCGTGAAAAATGATTGTAAATTTGAATACTCAAGAAATGAAAGAAGAAAGTAAAAAGACATTTATTTTAATTTCTTTTTAATTTCAGAAATAAAATCATGCCATCCATTGTTGAATAGAATGGGTTAATTGATAGCAGACAGAATGTCCCTGCGTTTCATCATTTGCATTAACCAAAAGTGGATGATCCCAGTATAATCAGGAAAACCTATTTCGCATAGGAGACAGAAGCATTCTCGTCTATTTTTGTTGAACCATTTAAAATTCCACAGCATCGAACATCATCATTCCCAACGGTTTCCAAAACGCGTATCCGTCTTTCCTGCAGTGCTCTTCAAAATAATTCACCTGATTAATGCTTATAAATTAACAGTTTAACATTTCGTGTTTGTTTGACACAGTCTGGATTCAGACGTGGGTGAAAAATATGATATAATAATATATAATGTCGCGTTTATCAGCTAAATGGTTCATCCTGAAAGGCTTTTATTTGACAAGCATTCAAGTTCGTGCAGAACCATTAATTGTGACCAACTTTAGAGGCAACCACCAAACTTATAAGGGCAGCAGAACATTCAACTATTTTCACCCGCATCTGACTATATAACACCGATAAACTACAAAATAAATTAAAAAAATTCATTTTCTTCAGAATTTCATCATATTCGCCTCTATAGTACTATATTCATCATACTGTCTTANCTGTCTTAATTAGTGCAAATATATATATATATATACATAAATATATATATATAATCTGGTTCTCGGTGTACCGGGAAATACGGGCTATATTTTGTACCCCTCGCCCGACTATGCGTCTGGAATTCTCATCGATTCCCATCGGAATAGCGATTGCAGTATGGATCTGCATGTCAGTGTTGTCCACACGGACGGACTACCTGAAACCAATGCCCGGTAACATGATCCACTGTCTCCGAAAACGTCATTCCTATTGTTTTTTCCACAGCCAGAGTATTCGACCCACCGCGATTTGTAAATGTGTCTACGAATCGGCCTAAATGTCAAGTCAACAAATGTCAGCAGTTTGAAAAAATAACTTATCTTTTTCATGAGCAAATACACTTATACCAGGAATATTTTGCGCGCTGAAAAATCGGAAAACTCTTTTTAAATGTCTTGTTCATTAACATCTTGCCGCAATCACTGACTGGATATTTATGCACTAATTCATTTTCTCTTATAGTTTTATACAATTGTTTACTGAGCTCCGTTTATTGTTTCTAACTGTTGCCTGTCACGATGATTACTATGGTCATAACCCACTCAGAAATGAATTTTCTAAGTGTTAGGTAAAAAGACTATTTTTACTAAAAAACTGCTTATTTTTCGGGTATTTTCAATTAGGGGCATCTCGAATCAATATTAATCTCGAGGAGATTAATCAATGATATTGCGTCATGCGGAAAACATTCACTCCGACCACCTGATCCGTGATCCATGACCGATTGAACTTTACTAACTGTGTACTTGATTGACACAATCTTTTTCTTGCATTAATCGATGCCATTTTGGGTCACATATAAGCATCAGAGTAAAACTTGTAAATTGACTTGCTTCCCGTGTGTCAAGTACACGTTCGCTTTGCACTAATTGTGTTCTTGCTTACGTAGCTAAGAGAAGGCTACTAGTGCTCGTGGCGTCCAAACTGTGCCGTGATCGTACTCGTGAGGCTAGACGACTAGTGTGGCCGTTGAGGTACGTGTGTTCCTCGTGTGTCATCGTGTGTTGTGTACATTGTGATCAATCGAGAATCGGACACAACACCAAGATAAAATCGACGTAAATCTGGTAAGTTTATCACGGGGAATTTGTCGAATGCAAGCGAAATGTAGCTCGTTCGACTGATGGTTCTCTAATCTCAACTCATTTGCTGTCTAATGGAAATGAGTTTTTTCATAGTCTTTCCCAAATCGACTACCGACTTTTGTTTACAATACCAGTGGCAATCACCTGACATATACAGCTTCTGCCTTCGTTACTCTACCTCTTCGTGGGTATTCTTTTTCTTGATGCTGCACGAAGCCTTTGAACTCTACCGTGCCCTGGTACCATGGTATATTATTTTCCAGCTCAAGAGTTAAAGAAGCTCTTTCCTGATTTTCGAATAGTACCGAAAGTTGTGCTAAACCTAAACAATTATCAACGCTTACATAACCCGTTCCTATCTGAACAAGAGCACTGTAGGGGCAAACGTGTCCCTTCCTCACACCTTTGCTACAAATATTTGGCCACGATTGTTTGACCCCAATACAATACCTTCCCGTTATTTTCTTACATAAATGTTAATTTTACTGCCTCGAGAAGGAACTCACCGAAAACATATGTTCGCCTACGACCCGTGATCCGATTATTCTGTATTCAATAGATGACTAAGAATGACGCAGGCCAACAAATTAGACCATAATCCGTGCTCAGCGTAATCTATCGAGCGCCGCCCTCTCAACTCTTC
>UZAN01039516.1:116573-147599 GCA_900618425.1 Echinostoma caproni
GTGCTTTTCATGAACATAACGCAACCACCCTATTTATCTGAATATGACATTCCATTCGATGCGCTTTCGCGTGTAGTTGTACATATAAGATTGACTTCTCTGTAAGGGATTTTGCTGTGCATTCGGTAAACCGACATACAATGAATGTCCAATCACTGTGTGTGTTCAAACGCTGCTTTGTTGTCAGGCCGGATGCAAACTTCATTCTCTTTTGCGGGAGCGGAGGCGGAGGCTGTCACGTGATTAATTGATCTCATCGGTGTCTCGTTGCGGCACATGTCAACTGGATACGCTCATCAATACATCCAAAATAATTGTTTCCTTCTCGGAAACTGGTTTGTGTTAACAGTGATTAGTTTTACTTGGAGGCCCACAAACCTTTGTGAACGGAATATTTTTAGCGGCAAACCGCACCTCAGTTCGCGAATATCATGTGAAGTTGCGGTTTGTGCCCAATCAATATTGCAGTAAACGTATCCTGAAAATCTCATTAGGTGTCATTTTCTTTAAGTTCGTTATGGGAGCCGTTGTTCACTGACTACAAAACAAACAATCAGGCAACCGCTGTTTTGAAAATTTTTCCTACGTTTCAATTACATTCGAAATGAAACTTGCGAAATGGTACGATAAAAAAGTCTTCCAGGTTTAAAGCAAGTTTTACCACTTGACTATGCAGCGCGATGATGATTAGTAATCTATGATTTGCTTAGCGACTTCCCTCGATGTACAAGCAGCTTACGTGTCTGTAGAGAATACCTTGATACCTCACTGAGTAAATATATTAGTGCCTTGAATAAATTTGCAAATAAACTGAACAAAACTCCTGTAAATAGTATTTCGGACTACTTTAGAAATTATTTAATCCAGACCTTCCCCACTGTATAACATAAAAAACGATCCCTGATATCTGTCATCGTTGATGTTCTACCATGTGCCATACATACCTCAATTGTGATATAGACCAGATAGGCAATAACTGATTGCATATCCCGTATTATACATTCTTCTTTGTTTTCATATGCTAGTCTAGATATTTAGTATTCAAACACCCTATATCAGCCGTATCCCTCAGTTGTCACACCGCTTGGTTTTCTTTGTTCTTCTGTCTACCCCGTGCCATGTACTTTCTTCTTATCGTGGTGTTCTGTANCCTTTTAATCCCGGTCTGCTCATCATCCCACTCTCTTTGGACCATGATACACAGCCGACCTCTGTACCAGCAAATGACCACCCTTCGCCACCGAGTTGCTCTCATTGGTCATCCCCACTTTTTAGATTCCGTTATCGTTTACCATTCTTTTCAGTTCCATTCTTGACGACTGTGTGAACGTGACCGCTTAACTAACGTTGTGTACCCGCCCTGTATACTTCGAACCCGATTACTGCACCATTTGAGTATATCTAGATCACAGATTCCTCGTTGTCGAGCATTGACCTAGGGGTTCGTAATTGTGCACCAATCAACTACTGGACAGCAGACGAGTAAAACTACGATTTTCAAACAATCACAAACTATATCACCAGATGAACTACACAAGAACATCACGTAGACATTCATATGTGATTCTATTTCATCTGTCACTAGCTGATCCCAAACTTTGATTAAAAAGCGATTCTCTTCGGAAGTTAGGTTCACATTTTGAGTAGTCAGTATTTTTTGTTACCTTCCTGGATTTGCTTCTGCATGCCTGTTATCTCTTACCAATGCGATTTCATCATTTAGTGGTTTGCGTGCCCAATGCACAGCACAGGACCGCTCTGACCCCGGGGATGGTTTAGTCGACAGATAATTTATGGAGAGGGAGAGAGCTAGAAACTGTCCAAGAAAACACACGTCTGACTTTAGGTGACCTGACAGAGATCAAATCACGAAGTCACATCGGGGATCCGAATAGATCTCTGCTCATTTTCAGGTTAACGGTATGGGGAAAAAGTTTAAAAAGTTTAATAAATGTTTCCGGGTTATCCCTAGATCAACGCTTGCGCGTCTAGGTGAGCGGAGTGTGCGCCACTTGATGACAGTGATTTTGATTTTTTTAATTTTGTGTTGTGAATTTGCGTGAACGCTTCAGCATTTTCATTGTGCTATATTTTTGTTATGTGACTCGGATACACTCGATGCTGACAGACTGGTGTCTGTCCTGATTGCTCTTGTCGATAAGACGCGACATTGACCGAATCGGGTAAGTTCGATCTGAAGTCAATCTGAACTAATATGTTGTAGTCCGTGTTCAATTTCAATCAAATCTGTTTCAAAATTCCCGAGTTTCGCACACAATATAATTAGGACTTATGTCTTATGAACAGATGAATGGATCTAAGCGTCCTATATTTTGTTCGCAATTATTTCTCGTAATCAGAACACAGGTTGTAGGCAAACATATGTTTTCGGTGAGTTCCTTATCAAACCAGTACAATCACATTTATGTGAGAAAATAACGGGAAAGTCTTGTGTTGGAATCAAACATTCGAGGTCAAATAATTATAGCAAAAGGGGTGGGGTAGGGACACATCTGCCACTCGTTCTCAACACAACACTCCCGTTATTTTCTCACATAAATGTGATTGTACTGGCTTGATAAGGAACTCACCGAAGACATATGTTGGCCTACAACCTGTGTTCTGATTATGACTATGGGTTTGTTCTGTGATTTGAAGTTATTTCTCGATATGCTGATCCTTCTGAGGTCGTTCTAGTTTCCCAGAAGAACAGTGTATAATTAATGTTTCACTACCATTTCAGTTAGATGACAGTGAGACTGTTAATATGGATTGCTGAAACCGGAGAAAGCTACAAAACAGTGCATCCGCCCATGCAAAGAATAATTATTATTAACAAAATTGATTCAGTTACCATTAAACAAAGGCAATAATTCCACTACACCGAATGTTATTTAGTTATTTGGATCCAATTTTCAAAATCAGGCATACCGCTACTTTTTAAAATGAAAATCCGTAAATAATTCAGGGACTACAGCAAGGGGGTTACATGTCTGGACATAAATTGAATGTTAGTTTAATGGATATGGACAGGGCGAAAAGCTATGCATTGCTTCACCTAGTCAATAACTGAATAAATAAAGGAACTTGACTAGAGATGATTATTTAGGACTTGCAAAGTAGTGTGAGATACTCTATCTTTTAATATCACAGACCATCATTTGAGAAAACTACTGTTTTGAGATTTTAAAGTTGAAAATCATAATTATATTTATTTTATTATTGTTTAATATATTTAATAATAATGATGTAACTATCATCTTTCAGTGACATATTTATGGCACATTTTGATTGTCAATTAGCTCAACAAAGCACGTTTCAACGACACAACAACTCAAAAATGTCAGGAGGTCGGCGAAGGAAATGAAATAACATAATACGAATGATGATTCTCTAGGGATTCGGAGAAATTTCGATGCAATAGTGATCCCTCAAGTGTCTGAGTTTGGTCCAATTGTCTATAGTGTTCTTGACTAGTTCTAACGGCTCACCACAAATGGTGAGCGTTGGTATTCGCTACTGTCAGTCTAGTAGAAACAGATCTCACTCAGAATGGTCCAGCTATGAAAAATGTGCTGAGCTGTCTGCGCATTTTTGTTTCGTCAGGGCGATGCCATCGGTAAATTCTAACTGAACACGTCCGCTTCTAGGACAAGTTTTGTGCTATCATTACCGGACTAATTGATTTCGCAGGTTTCGGTTGACGAGCTGTGAACAGATTACAAAGAGTGGCGGAATTTCCCATGGAAATAACGTGTTCTATCAACAAAGCATTCTGTCCCCATCGGTAGCAAAATTTAAAAACAATCAGACGTGTTATTCAGTGGCGGTAACACTATGCCAACAGTAACACGCCATAGGGTTCCTCTATTGTTCTCCTACTTGGGTTAGATGATGATCAGATTATTGATTAGATGGTTCAGGTGAAACAAGAAACATGATATCTGCTCCACCACCCAAGGAGGAATCAATATTCAATTGCTCGCCTCAATAATTCAACCGAAAGCTGTGTCATCTTCGCGTGACTTGAAAACAGTGATCAAATCGGTGTTCAAAGCCTATTATATCAGACTGAGAAATGACAAAGAAATCTGGGCAATGTATTCAGATGGATAGAAAAATTGGTCCCAGAGAGGGTTGCGCGTGAAGCAATCGCATTTGAACAAGTCATCACATTAAGGTCACATGGTATGGCATTTACACCGAACCGTCTAGATAACCACGGCAAAGAGAAGGTGTTGTGTCCGGATCTCGTTGATTGATCACAATATACACACAACAAGATATCACACGATGACACACGGGGAACACACATACCTCAACGGCCACACTATTCGTCTGGCCTCACGAGTACGATCACAGCATAGATTGGACGCCACGAGCACTAGTAGCCTTCTCCCAGCTACGTAAGCAAGAACACAGTTCGTGCACAGCGAACGTGTATTCGACACACAGGAAAGCAAGTCAAGTCAATTTACAAGTTTTACTCTCATGCTTATATGTGTCTCAAAATGGCATCGATTAATGCGATAAAAGGTTATGCCAATCAAGTACAGTTAGCAAAGTTCGATCGATCATAAGTCACGGAGTGAGCGAATTTCAATCGATCACGGATCGGACGGACGGAGTGAATGTCTCCGCATGACGCGATATGATTGATTATTCTCCGCGAGATTGGTATTGATTGGAGATGTTCCGAATTGCAGACACTTGAAAAATAGTCAGTTTTAGGTAAAAATAGTCTTTTTACCTAACAGAAGGAGCCTATCAGATTGTCTCCAATGTTCTCCCTCACTCTCACGTGGTGCTGCATTATCACACGGCACTCAACGATCGGGTAATGATAATTGGTTGACTTCAGCTTAGTCTATACACACTAGAGAAAATAGGGATCACCGATTTCAATGTCAGTGATAGATCAAAGAATAAACAACAGCACTGAACACCTTCCATAAAGGGCTGGAAAATTGAACTGATGGAGCTAACTACCAACAGTCAACCGATACATTGTGTTTCCACATCCAGTTACATTCTCGTGAAGCTGACCACATGGAAACTAACCGCGAAATGCATCGAGTCAGTATATGCTTTGCAGTGATTCAAAGACGAACCATTGAATGGAATATTAGCCTTCGAATTCATGTTTTCATGACCTAAAAACACTTGCTTCCTATAGGGATAATCTGATTCTATGTTGTAGTTGCATCCGTCACACTTCTCTTGTCTTTCCCCCATTAGCTTGACTGATTGGGAAAATGGTGAGAAGAGCAGTTAGTTTATTCATCATATTAAAACCAATTTGACTTCTAGCTGTTTTTTAAATTTATTTAGATTTTCACTTCAGGGACAAACAAAAGTGAGTTAATGATTACAAACAGCAATGCCCATTCAATACAAAACCGTATCGCTATACAACCTGGAACTGAACACGGTGCATATTGAGATCAGTGGAAATAGTGAAGAAGTTACTTCCTTTGGCGTCCCTCAGAGGGATAGATTTGCCTGTGCATACGGCCTCTGCGAGACAACCTTTACCTGAGCTTGTTGCATTCAGTAGATTGATTGGAACTGTGTATGTGTGGGGTGACAACCTTATCACAAACTGAGTAATGAAAGAAGAATTCGAGCAACGAGTGAATGTGGAAATGACGCAGAAATTATCACGTACCATAACGACTGTGACCGAAGCACGTGTTAGATAAACAGGAAACGACCCTTACGTTCGGAACAGTGGGAATAGGCATTTCCTGTCAATGCAATAAACTGACATGACGCCAGAACGTTGTGTAATAGATCACCAGTGAAGTGGATAGAATCCTAAATTGACGTTGTGCCCAGCTCATTCCTATTCATAACCTAGCTACTGATTATTTTATAGTAGTTAAATATTTATCTTGAAAAACGCTTTTGTCGCATCAGAACGAAAGTCCGTGAGAAAACAACTGTTTTCGGATGATTCATAAACCTGCCTGGACCAATCATAAAAGGATTTGTTGTTTGTGGGGATACATTTCACGTTTAGGTTTTAAGGTCATTCCGGATGAGTAGAGGTGAAGTGAGCCCTATCTGTATGTGTTTGAGTGAAATCGATTCACCAAAGTGGTTGGTGAAATCCATGCTGCAACCGACAAATGATGGCCAAAAGATTGCAAGAAATCCAGGATCATCTGTTGAAAAACATCTCATGGCAACAAGACACATTTGACCCTAATTCGCCTTTCAAACCACCATTACGTAATCGAAATACTAAACTTTTGGCGATTAGTGAAGCACTGCTTATTCGATTACATCACCCGACCCTGTGCGCAGAGAAGTTTTTGATACAAGCACTCCACTTACCGTGGAGTTGACCTTCTACTTCTAAATTTAGTAATCTTTTTATGCTTATACACGTTTGTTCACCAAAAGTGATTAATCCCATGTGCTATATATGTGCCTGTTTGTTTTAAGTCAGCGAGTGAGAACACTAAACGAAATGTTAACATCTCGCGACATTTGTCTTCTTTCTGTTTTGATGAACTGGATAAAGGGAACTCAATGCTTCATATTATTGGACTGGTCGTGTTGATGGTGGTGATGTTGATGATCAATTTGGGGCCAGGGTAAGTGGAGAGCTTGGATAAGTGGCATTTTTGCGCATAGTTCTGGTGCGAAAAGGTGAATTTCCATCTCCTTAGTGCTGTATGGTTGTGTGTAAGCCTTTCAGGGGTTGGGGGGGGGCACATAATAGTTAGACCTGAATGCGGATTCTGGTGTAGTTTGATCTTCAGGATCATTAGATGACCGAAAACGGTGCCTCCTACATAAACCAACTGGCGTTCGACGCAATCAAGCCATCTGGATTAATCATTCTGTCTTTACGCGTTACCCGTTCAAAAAACTATCCCTCCATTAGGACCAATTTTCTTCGTGGTCCAATCACCATAACCTCAGACAATCAAGTCCTTCGTAGGAATTTTCGAAAAAATAAGCGAAAGACTTGCGATTTACTGCTTGTAAGACACATCTACTTTCTTGAGCATTATCAATGCAAGAAACATGAATAATGACCAAATGTTCTCCTTGGATGTAACGTCTTTTTTGACGAATTCACCACTGTTGACAAGCACTGATGATGTCACCTCGGCTGGTGGTGAAACGTTTATAAACAAATTGCCAAGCATGGCGAACAGGCGAAATGGAATTCACCACTCTTGGTAAAGATCATTTTCCTCAAAGTTCACAATGATACTGACAATGATACTGATACCGATAGAAGTACCAACGAAGATCCTATAGGAATTGCTACCGAGATACACATTCGTTTTCCTATTCATAATTGATGGAACATTTTTACCGTAGTACGGTCAATCTCCTGCTATGTCTCATCCCTCGGGAATTCGAAAAAGTGGGTAAATTTGAAAGACTGCGATATAGCAGGATAAACAGTAGCAGATGCTAATAAGTAGTATAAACATCAGTTTACAGTTTTGTAAAATAAATAAACCGGATGGATGCAAAGTAGGTAACCCGTTAGTTGTTCCCAATGGTTATAATTATAAACTGTTCATTTACAACGGAATTCAAGTCTACCGTTCTGAGTATCCTTTATGTATCGAAGAAATTTAAATCTTTTATGAGGCCCTCAGCTTCATATCGGCATATTGTATGCGGTATTCAGCTCTTTTTCAATTCCAAGTGCCTAGATGTCCCGGAACTACCTACCTTTCTTCAGGGGAATTTCTCCTAACCCAATTATCCCAGATTTATTCCAGATATTCCTCCATTCCGTTGCAATGTTAGACTAACCACAGAATTGATTATATGACGTTCACCATAATGTACAACAGTTTTAGGTATAATAATCACATCAGTATTAATCCATTCAAGGGAAACAAAGGTGAAGTAGTTCGGATATAGTAAGTAGATAACATTTAAACTGAGTGAAATATCTGTTACGGGGTATACTCAGAACATTGACTTCCTTCCCATATTCAGACTGGTTGCTCACTGTGCAATCTATTCATGATTTTCTAGTGAAAATTGTGTATCATTAGCGTCTGTAGACATATATTCGTTCATTCGCTTTTGTTACCAGTGTATATTCAAACCGATTGATGCATTTGTCATGACCGTTGTTAGTCAGACTAAGTTCAACGCGGGATGCCAAACCGTGATTCATAAATCATATCTTTTTCAATTTAAGATGTCCGAGTATCAAATATAAGATGTCGTATTGCTATGTGGATAGTACGATAGTACAATAGTCCAACTGCGCCATCGTTTCACATTGTCTTGTATATTTTTGTGATGATCTTGTTGTCATGTGCAGTCCATCTGAGTGGTGAAGGCACGCCTGCTGTACAGCCGAAGTTCACTGGATCTGCTATAGACTCGCGGTTGTAGACAAGGTATGATCTCTCGCTCGGGTTAGGTGGACAACGCCAGGTCTCTTGTTGCGACCGATCGATAAACGAACCCGATCGGTCGTGTGTTTTTTGGACCGGTATAGGATGAGGATACGTTCTGAATCGAATGATGCTTCAGTGTTGGTAGATAATCAGTTGTGGAACGCTGTGCCATGTGGGAAATTCGGAATGAGAAAGTTCAAGCGATGATGACACTGGGCCAACGTTGGACTCGTCTAAGATACACGTACTAATTTTTTTAAGCGGGTTCTCGCTCAAATTTTCCGGCAGGCGTGAGACGGGAGTTTTGCTTGGAAGAAATTCACTACTATTCTGTCAACCGAAGGCCATAGATGCCAGCCTACAGGAATTAAGACACCTCTGCGGCAGTTAAAGATTTATACACTAAAAGTACATCTCACAAATTGTCCTTAGACGCGGGATACGATGACCTTTGGCAAGTGACCTGTGTAATTTCGTCGGTGCTCTAGGACAAATGAAAGTATCATTTACTCATTCAGATAGGCGCGTCCGCTCGATGGTGGTTATCGGTCGCTCGGATCTGACATCTCGCTCCGCTCACCCGCTTACCAGTCAATCGCGATTGTCATTCACCCATTTGCACGTTAGTGCGACAGAGTCCATCGTTAAACCGAATATCCGTAGCTTTGGTGATCACTATAGCAAAATTGACCACATTCGAGTGCCCCACAGTTCAGTTCAGTGCCCACAAAAATAACTATGCAGATTACAAAGATGTTTTTTGAGCAAAATCATAAATCATCGTTCGTCTCAGCTTGACTTTCCTTTGGAAATCAACAAACGAGCTGTTTAACTCAATTGCACACTCCAATAATCGTCCCGAACTCCGAGCGTTAGCCAAGGCAAACAACTTCAATTGATCCAATAACTTCTGCGCCCCCCTGATTGAGATAACCTTCTCAATGTCATCTTCTTTGAGATGCTTAGCTTGATTCGAAACGAATTCACTTAATGACTAAAAAAAGACGATACAAATATTTTAAATAATCCACTTCTTCATCATCAAATTCCAAACAGGCGATTGCTTTTTAAAAAGACAGTGATCAATAGACAACGAGTAAAGTCCTCGATCAAATGGCATTTATCCTCTAGTGGATACATCACCGGCTGAATCAACATGGAACCCAGCTTTCATGACATCGTTGCGGGTGCACAGGCACCCAAGCTTTCTTGACCAAATGCATGGCCATGAGAGTGTCCATCTCGCCTTTCATGATAGGTTGCTCATCTTCGATCAAAGACAAAACACATTCCAGTAAACGTTTCCAAAACGAACATTTGGAAGACCAAATCAGGCCCTGATTCATTGGTTGTAACACTGAAGAACAGTTCAGAGGCAGCCGTACCAATTTGATGTTGGAGAGTACTGGTTATGGCCAGGGGCGTTGTCTATAAATAGTAAAATAAAGCGCCTTTGAGAAATCATTTTGCGGTTGAGTTATAACTGCATAGAAGGCCTTTTCTATCTATACCTCGGGGGCATCGTGGAGTTTGAAACCTTCCAATCACCAAAGGTGATAACTTTTCTACAGCCATGCTCTCACAAAGCAGTAACGTGGATCTCCCTTTAGATTTCTTGGAACCAGAAACTGTCTTTCCTTTGAGACTTAATGTTCTTTCTGGGAGCTGCCTGTGATACAAAGTTGTTTCATCTACATTGAAAATATCACAGTCAGCATATCCATGTATCAACTGTGGTAACCTCAAAACTCGTCCACTGCATCACTTGGTATCGCTAAACTTTCCCGACAGTCCTATAAAGTAATACATATGAGTTTCTGTTTTCTTATTTGTACGATTGCATACCATATCTGTCTGACCGAGAACAAAACCATCTCTTGGAAGCCTTGAAGTCACAATGGTGCATTCTTTGTGCTAGCTGGATTGCCTTCTTACGTACGATGCACTTCACCATTGGGAACCCTCCGTGCTTTTCCCTCATAGCAGTAAATCAAGTCAAATTTGCCTCATTCACTACCTTGAACTTTTCGTTGGTTCTCAGGTGGCATCTTCCCTCAGATGCTCCAGCGTTCAAAAATTCCCCGACAATCGTTCGATGGGATACAACATTGTAGACAGTTTTTCCTGAAATTCCAAGTTATCTGGCTAAGGAACTCTAAGTTGCACCTGGCTGTTTCAGCATTTCCAACACATTTTGCTTCTCTCTGATCGATAGGCGCTTGCACATTTTGACGTCAAATGACACTGTCTCCCGTCACTTACTTCCTCACAAGGATTATCCAATCAGTGAACAATGCCATGAACGCGTCACACTAGGTGCAACGCCATTGGTTGAGTGCGACCTTTCAAGGGGGTGGTCAATGGTCGTTCCGAAAATCGGTCAACGACCAAATGAATACGTATCAGGAACTACAGCATATTGAGAGGTGCGACATTACATAGTCAGAACCTACATTATTACGCATACGGTTGGTTTGAGTTTTCGAAAAAGTGGAAAGATATCGGAAAATGTGACTTCTCAAGGGTGCGACATAGTGGGAGATTGACTGTATTCACTGAGGTTAATTTTGAATAAAACAAGTGACACAATCTGAGCGAAAGTGATATTGACCATCAACTTCGCCCTCTCTCGGTCAGCTGTCTACGCACATTAAATAAATCGTAATGTTATCAGAAGAATACTACCTGAAACAATGTCATTATGTAAATGTCCATACATGGCATTCTTCTTATAGCATTCTGACCTATTTATTGTGCTTAGACAGCTGATTGAGAGCACGCGAGATTGATGGCAAACAACAATTCTGCTCATATTGTGCTAATTGTTTTATTCACATGGATCAAAGGGATAGGGTGTTTCCGATATTTCAAAGAAGTCCATTTTGATGTTCGCCTATGTACAGCAAGCTTTGAGACATATATTACATTTAACATACTGGAATTCACCGCGTTGAATACTATGACGCATGCCTTAAAAACCTTGAGGCATTTGGGATGTCTCGGATGACTGCGGATTATGAATCACGGATACAAAAGGTAAAATATTGTCCTACGAACCCTCAGTTTGAAAATGTGTGACGATAATCACTTCGAGTGTGTATATTTTGAAACAAAATTCTGGGTTCCATTGATCCATCGCATCAATAATTTGAACTTCTGCCTCATTTTACTTCCGCTTAAATGAATCGCACTATTATTGACTGAAAAAACCACGGATATAGTCCGAGACAGTCTTTGGATGGCGGGAACCTTCTACCTTAACACTTACAGCACACTTCTTTAATCGATAAACAAAAGTAATAAAAAAAAATTTTATTTAATTATGTATTTAGTAAAGACTCACATACAACGAGACACAATCACGTTTGATATATTTTTGATTGCTGATTTTCAACCAAGTAATCTGGTTATCCTAAATTCTCCCGTTGATGAGCAATCCTCGGTAGCATCTATTACCACTGAACTAGATTCTTTTAAGCCACACTATTAATCATCCACCTTCATGCTTTATTATTGTCTTTCCAAACTCTCGGGAAAATGTATTTTCCCGTGAAGGAAATGAACAGTTTTCTTTAGGATTATAGGTTTGTCCTTCTACTAAACATCATGCTTATCATGTTCTTTTAAAACACAGGAACACTGTTTCCCAACAAGAATTGTGCGCACTGTTTAGTCCCAGTAAGTCCTCCAGTAAAGAACATCTCTAAATATTTTCTCTAGTCTTTGTTGGCCTGTCACCTCGGTTCAAATTCCAACTTACAGATTTTCATTATCTCTTCTAAAACGATTCCGTCGTAAAAGAAAATGGCTGTAGTGGCTCGCGAGTGTGTGGTGTAAAAGAGAAATCGTTTTTTAGCAAAAATGAGCTTTGACATCTGGGTCAGATTTGTTTTAGCCTTTTTGAGAAAACGAAAACGGTTGTGATATGCGACTAGCTTAGAAAAATCGAAAGAGGATGTGAGTGAGCGCACCTGGCATGATGTGAAGTACCGAACTCTTACGCGATTCTAGTATGCCGGAAGAGCATAATCGTTTCTGATTGTCTATCCTACGAAGAACGCATTTCGTTTTGGGTATCAGAGATTCTCCAGGCTCTGAGGCACCGGAAAGCTGACAGCTCTCTTGACCCTGAATCATTGTTTTCTGTTTTGCTGAAAAGCTTACATTACCTGTTTTTGAATTGTCTAACGATTAGCCTCTGGAACGATCAGTGATCGCTGTTTATCTGCTCCAATAAGACGCATTACTAACAAAATTCTTAAAAACATTGCCTACAACTCTGTTCTACTGAAAGCGTTGAAAAGTTCTTTCAAATGATATGATTTCGGTTTTAACTTCAAACGGTCT
Organism: Echinostoma caproni; assembly: GCA_900618425.1. Taxonomy (NCBI): domain Eukaryota; kingdom Metazoa; phylum Platyhelminthes; class Trematoda; order Plagiorchiida; family Echinostomatidae; genus Echinostoma; species Echinostoma caproni. The sequence goes on from UZAN01039516.1 coordinate 129,311, forward strand.
CGTCCAACTTGACTACAAATTATAAGTAAGTATCCACGCAAGATGACATTCTATATATATTGTGCACATTGGGGCAACCTTATTAAACGAAGGCATTGGTGTCGTGCCATCATTATACCTTGACAATGCCAAGATTTTGCTTTGCTATATAGACCATTAACTCGACGAGTCACCGAGTGCGATTTAAAAAATATTGCATTGAATACTCTAGGGAGTCTTATGGTAAATTTTGCCTAGTTTAGTTCTTGCATCACCACGGTTTCTATTTCGCACCTGTCATTTATGATGTTCTTCAAGGTATTGTCCTTTCTACAACGTTGCTTATTTTAAATAAACAGTTTACCTTTTGTGACAGACATTACGTAACTCTAGCATTCATGGCTGGTCTTGTTAAATTCAGAGCCTTAACTGACTGCTTTTGAGCGCACCAGGAGGTTCGTTGGACCCAGTCGCGATCACATCGGCTGTTGACGGTGTGTGATGCTTGGCCTGCTTTCATCTAATCCCGCTGATTGTGTAGATGGGCTTAATTGTTCCACTCTTTCTGACATGGTGTTCCATTGTGAGCCGCGATTACGGTCCCTGGGTTCTCGTCAATCTACGACTAAGCCACCTTGGGTGGTGTTCTCGTATACGTTAGGCCAAGTGGCGGTTTTTACGATCAACGTAAGTGATACCACAAGAACGCAAATTGGGAAGTTCAGAATGAGGTCATTTCCACCGATAGCTTGTCGTTTATCTGGAATGAGATAACTGGTTTGAGGTGTAAATTATGCGTAGGTCAACGGCATAGTATGTTTCTGACTGCCGTCTGGAGACACCTGTTCATTATTTCAGATAATAGGTCGCCTTTGAAGGGACTGGAAAAATAAACTGGTGTTTTTGCCTTCATCTCTGGTTGCAATTTTGGAGTGACCCACATATCCTATCTGGATATCCCTGAAAAACGTTCTGATTTTTCTCAGTTCTTTCTCACATGAATAAGGTGGGCATATTCTCCTTGTCACATTCACCATGCACTGAATCAATCACTTGGTTTGGTGTAGAGGTATAAAGCTATCGAAGAGGCCCATTTTGACGCCAATCCTTTTGAATTATCCATTTCCATTGTGGACTTATGGAAAAATCGACTTCGCAGTAGATGTCATCTGAATGGCGCCAATATACGACAGATATTTTTGTGTGACAATCCAGTTTTTTAGCTTCCAATTTTGGCATAAAGATAGCAACCAAAGGAGGACTGAAGGGAGATCCCATCGTAAATCCGTCTTTCTGGTGGTACGTCTCCTTTGTTAACTGGAATTGTACACTATAGGTGTATAGGTATTTTAGATTGCTCAAGTTCTCAATAGTTAAAACAAAATTCACACACCTGCGCTCAGTCTGATTGCATAGATAGTCTTTGGTTTCTTCGGTATGCACGTTGGTGGATAGAGAGGTCAAACCCAGGGAAAACATGTACTTTCCTGATATATCAAGTGTCTCAACAGTGTCCACAAATTCAAAGTAACCCTTAGGCTGTAAGTCACTAGTTTTCTTCTGATAGGCTCCAAAATTTCAGCTAACCATTTCGTTATTCGGTTGCAAGGTGTATTGAACATGTCATTTATTGGGTAAATTGGTAATCCTTGTTTGTGTAAATTGGGTAAGACAGTATAGTTGCGATATGAACCCACTGGTCTTATTCTTTCGAAAATGGTGGAGCTTATTATCTCGTTTTTTCAGCTTTCCAACGGTTTTGGAGAATCCTTTTCACGGGGGCTGTTCTATTTTTCTGTCCATCATTCTTTGTGAACTTAGTGGTATCTTTAAGCGAATTTTCAATTTTTTCACATGATCAGTCCGGTCAAGAATGAGAAACATCGGGTCCAGCTGACTTGATCGTGGATTGACAGGAACCGGAGTACGACAATCACTGCACTAAACGAAACATCGTATCAGAATGAATCAATTGGCAGGCTCATTTGCAAGATCACTCGGGTGCATCACTTACTGTCAATCATGGAAGTGATTGCAATTTGGTTGACAAAATCGCCCTGGTTCGTTCAAAAACAGTCAGTGAGAGCTATAGTTTTACCCTGTGTTCACTTCTCCATCCACGGCAAACATACCGGTGGTCCGATGGTTGAGTGTCTTTATCTCAAATAAGGCTACGTTCACCCTCTTTGTGATACTTTTGATGATGCTCTCAGTTGGTTTTAACGTCGTTCTCTTATGCCTGATACCGTCAAATGCGTCCATGTTGCAAATAATGTTTCAAGGGTGTCTTCAGCTACCACACTTTATGTAATAACTTTCTCTGTTCTTCGGTAAACCATCATAATAACCACTGAGTGAAACTGTCACGTAGCTCAGCACTGGTATCTCACAGTGTTCCCCAGTCTCCCCAGGTTGAAAATATCATTCAACGATTCGGGGATTTCTGTTTTATTCATTCATTCAAATTCGTGACTGCTTGTTTTCTTGTCCACTGGTTATACTGCCCAACAATATTCTACCAGAGCTAAAGGAAGTAGGTTGGTGGGGGGCGCAGTGATTTATTCGATGTCACCAGTGTGCTATGGATTCCATGATTAAAGTTTCTAGCTCCGCAACCGCCACCTGACTTTGGTGGTAGACACCTTTGCTGTCGTCCAGTTCAATACCACACCTAACCTATCGGGGCTTTACGTGGTTCGCCACTCCAAGTCCGGGGACTCAGGTTACCGGTTTCCACCACTAAACAGCTGGTCCTCGTGACTATGGGGTTCATCCCGTCTGTTGTTCATCACACGTGGCTATGTAATAAATACTCTGTTCTTTAGTGCTCTTAAACATCTTTTCATACGTAATAGCATGCATGCATGTATTTTGTTTGTAATGAGAATTCAAATGTCTAGAATAACTTCATTAATAGACTATTGTGTGATGAACCAGAGTGTTTACACAAAAAACTGATAAAATCTGACGAAATGTGGTCTGCGGTCGATATTCAAACTTATGTTCGCATGTACCGCTACTTACTGGAACATAATTCCTTATCTCAGCCGCCTTTTTGCCAGCTGCGAACAGTCTGTCTAGCCTCAAAGATAAACTTATATACGAGATTATCTCTCCCTTTTTCTCCCACGCTATTTTGTTTGCTACCGGCATGAACAGCGCGTTTTGGTCCGTTCTTTTGAAAGTTCATATAATGCTGAGAATTCGTGCGTAAATCTTAATTTGACCTCATGTTACCCTAGGTACCGTTCAGTCCTACTGAAATTCCCGACTGAAATCCTGCGTTCCAAAACCGGCATACCGTTGAAAATAGGTAGAGAAGAAACTTAAGAGCAATGCGATTCATTATTCCGACTGGATTTAACATGGTGGTAGTGGTTGACGGTCGGACAAAATTCATGAAGCGGTCTGTGTATTGATAAATAATCCGCTGATGAGTAAACTTTTGTGGATCCTACACAAGAAATTATCGAATGCTGTTGTTTTAACTCTGCAACATAGTTTTGAATTTGGTTATACTAAACGGAATATTATTGGTGATGAGCCATTCATATCCCACATTACACTCTCTCTGCAAACGTATATATATATATATCACCGGCCTGTAGATAAGCATGGTGCCAATGCCACAACAACAATACCAATAACAATAATAGGAGGCAGGTGGATTGGGATACACTTAAGCTTTTGTTATGCATTTAAAACTGTATTCGAGAGAACTCCCAGAAGATTGGTTAAAAACCAAATCACACATGAGGATCAAGATATTAATATTTTTATTGTCCAAATGGTCAAAGAGTATGACACCGGCTAAACAGACATGCGTAAGTATTGATTTTTATCCACTCGAGTACTCACTAAATTCAGTTGTTTTTTATTCTTACACGGTAGTTGACCTTTTATGATCGTTATCAAAATTATTGGGTCACTGGTTTATATTTGTATTCCCGAAATACAATACAAACTACCATTTGATAATCTACCGCCATGAACAAGTGGCTGAGTATAAGTATAGTGATTTCGTGCACAGTTCCCATTTAGCTAAATCAAATTGCCATTGAGAGTAACTTCATAGTGGCCGGGAAGTGCAACATATTACAGTTATTGGTTTTTCGATCGAAATGGAAATCGAGGCTAACGAATAAGGAATTCATTAACCGTTTCACACTGACGCCTACGTCAAACAGCCCTTTCATATGAAAACCGCTCTCAGACCTTTGGATACATTATGCGTCTAAATGCCAAGCGGTGATTCGGATTACAATCTTCAAGTGGTATTTTGTTCAAAGTAAGGCTAGGTAAGAGTATTGATTAGTACATCTGGTACGTGAAATCTTTCCATCAGTGTTTGGCTATGTATCGTGGTTGCGTCTTGCAACGACTGTCGAATGGTACACACACCTGTGCTCCACCTGCCAATGTGGATTGCGAGAGCATAAAAAGACGAAAATAGGCGTTATTCAGACTACAAGTTAACGCATGTACCTTATTCTAAACGCAATGATAAGCACCGTCTGCATTCCTAATTGGAAATCCACGATAGCTGTTTTGTTCTCTTTTCTCTATTTGCAGAGCTTGGGTTTTCGCTTGCAAACGTATCATCACCAGCTGAGGAAACGCCTTATCCGGAAGTACTGAAGATTTAAACTCGGTTGAGGGTACGACGTTTGCAAACAACTTGCCCAACTGGATGAATTGACAGAAAGTAATTCCGTCCACCCGGGCAATGAGAACCGGTTTTCTGTGTACTCTGTTAATAATTGCTCTAAGTTTGTATCACATGTTGGTGTAACGAGCCCAGTTTCTTGTGACTGGAGTGATCAATAAAAAGGATTAGGCATAGGTAACGAAGCTCTCAAAAAATTAAGAAACCAGGAATCTAGAATAAGTTATTTGCCTAATTCCTATCTATTGCGGTTGCAATTGTTGCACCGAACATAACCCCATTTGCCGTTTCGAAAACCATCATTAAGAACGAAAATTGCTCACATGTTAACAGCCTCTCAAGGGAATGATGTTTGCGATAAATATAACTCTTCCCATTTGCATTTATACATCTGATTTAGTTTTCAAATAAATAATACACACTCGACGTGACTGCCCTTAACGTAATTTCCCAGTTTGCAATGTAAGGTAAGATGATGAATTAGTTTATTCAATACCTAATTCAATCATAAATGTACAAATGTTTTTTCTGCCATAGACCAACAAAAAGCGCGACACAATTTGTTTAGCTTAAAATGGATTCTGTGGTAATTACTATCGGCCTAACTCCACAGGACCAGCAGGGCCAGCATGAGGGCAGTTCTTTCTGGGAAGAATAATATGGATAGAGTGTAAAAAGGAAAGTTTAGTAGTCTCCTCGCTTTCTATAAAATTACAGCGGAAAATCCGTCGATTCGCTCTCAGAGGCCATGAGAATCCACTAACCGCCTTGTCTTGTGCACACAAAACATACCGTTCACTAATGATAATGTGACAGATACCCCAAAAAGTTCAGGGTTGTGGTTTATCTTTTCGTGTGCACCATGCATGCTTCTGACTTATAAAGCTAAACTACGAAAAGATGATTCATAAATAGATGACTGTTAAACACTCTATGGACTCTTCTCGCAGGAAGTTTGAGTGGTATTTGAATTGTATCAGAGAAGCTATCACGTAAATACACTAGGACTTGATTCGTTTTTGAATATATAAATAAACCTCACAATAATTGTCTCTGTGCAAATGGATGTGTGGCAGATTTGAACTTTGTATGGTCGTTGTGAAAAGTTTAGTAGCCTCATTTGCACAATAAAACTTGTTTTAGATATTCATTTGGCAGACTCCGGTGAATTCTAAAGAAAACCTGTCGGGGCAGTCAGCTTACATGCCAATTTGTGGATGCCATATGCTTCTGTAAGTTGAATGGATAATTCGAATGTCGAAAGATCACTGCTATCCGTATGTCCTCGTAGCTCAGCTGGTAGAGCTCGCGCGTTCCAAAAGCAGGTGGCGTCCACGCGTGGGTTTAAATCCCACCAAGGCTACTGGACTTTTCGCAATCGCCATACAGTCGTCTCTGTGTTCTATGCCTTTATTCCTTTCTTCTTCTGTGATCAGACGTCTCCAAAAGAGCTTCGAAATTTTCATATCCACTTCTTGATGCATAGCTCGCATGCTGTTTGAATGTTGATGTCCCAAGCATTGTTCTTTAGCTGAGCTAATTCAATGCTCACAGACAACAAAGCTGATTAAAGTTTGATCTTAATTTCATTTTTTTGAGTGTGATAATTTTGCTCATCAGAGTAATAAAACATTGCTGACATAAAGAAATTATCTCTCCATCAGCATATAAAGCAATCCTTGGAAAAGGAAAACTGAAATCTCTTGTCCCTCCTTGAGAGTTTGTATCATATCATAAGGACTACAGCTGCGAATAACAACTCCAAATTTTTAAAACTTTAACCCCTGCTAACCCGGGAGATTTTGGCGACCCATAAAATAGTAAAAACGGAGGTTGAGTGCTGAATGGTCGATTGGTGAAACACTGGTACTACATTTCAACCCACTGATTGGCAAAAATATAGGAATTACGTAATTCAAGCAGCGGATTGCCACAATAAACGTACGCATTACTGAGATCAAAGCTGGTTGTCTCTGAATGTTATATCCTGTCTTCACAAGTCTCCCTGAGATGTCGCACATTTGACAGCACTCAAAAAGTCTTAAATTGTTTGTTTGTGTGTGATAATCAACCTTGGATTCTGTTGAACATTCAATTTTCTCATGAATATCCGGTTGAGGAGTTAAGCGGGCAATACCCAGGCTAATACCTACATGGATATACTTTTTCCACCTGAACATTTTAATTCCATTCAGAGCGGGTTCTAATCAGTGTTTGTGAATGATGCTTCGTTTTGGGACAGTATCAAGCAGAATGCTAAGAATGGTTGCATTGTGCAAACATCACCTAGTTTCACCTGAACAGAATGACGAATGATCACAGGTCGGCTGATTTGATCGGTGATTGTTAGAGGTAAAATAATCAGGCAAAGAATCAACCCAATTTGTTGACCCAATTACCTGTAATGCATATATTTCCAGTGCCATCAAAAGTGCAAAATGAACACTTGCTTTTTGATAATAATCAATCACGTGCTTCGCCGACGCTTACATGGTGATAAAATTTCCTTTTGTTAAATTACCAAACCAGGGGTGCTAATTCCGATTTGATCGAGGTTTTTTAGAATAAATTAAATGAACTAAATAAAAGAAGGTTTATGCCAAAACTTTGCGCTTATGAAGTCAAGGTGGAAAACAATCGAGCCTTTTTCTGTTTTATGGAAACAAACAGTTTTAGGCAAACACTAAGTGAATGTTGTGAAGTATTTTTAAGCCTATAGTCTTCCAAAACCTCAAAGTGTCTTATTCGGAATTAGCGGGATGTGTTTTTTGGTTTCCCGTTGGAGTACTGGTTTTTGAATTGATCAGAATATGTGCACGAGCAGGTGTTGGACAGTGTTTTAGTCAACATAATTATCGAGGCCAGGCTATTCAGGCTTTCTACAGTTTTACGCTGAAATAGCCATGTTCTCATTTTATGACCGAATAGAAGGCTTTTATGCCACTATTCATTATCCTCGGGTATGATGTATATGCTTGCTCGGAGTTTTTCTATTATTTCGTTCCGCACAGAGCCAGCGAAGCGTTAAGCGAATCATTATACCGCCTCTTTAACCTGGATGGTTACATTAGTAGCGCGAATCAATCGATAGATGGTCGAACGACAACTCTCACAGGCAGAACGCAAGTACACAACCCATTTGAACACTGGACAGCTACCGCTTGTGACTGATAGACTGTGTAAAGCATTTACATTGGTCAACAGATACTTGTAACAATAGTAAAATGCAGTCAGTATATTAGAATGATCAGACTCATTGGTCCCAAATCAAGGAATTACGACAGATAGATGCATTCAATCACTTTAACTCTTTCGGCCTAGGGCTATTTCCTGCTTGCGTTCATACGCAACTACAAGCCCGATGTGAGACATTTAAATACCAAACAAAATGAGTTACTTAGGTGCTTTTATCTCGATCGATAGAACATGAGTTCTTTCGCTCTAAGTAGTTAAGTGTTTTAATCAAGCATTTTCTCAAAACTCATTGTCTCGATTGCATAAAACTCGGGTAGAAAATAAACGAGATATGTGAATGTTTTGTTGGAACGAAAGTCCCAAATACACTTTATTTTTATACCTTACGTTTGCAGTCCGTAAGTTGTTTTTAGATAAGACATAAGTAGACAAAACCAGTAAAATACACTGCTGTTTTGTGTCAAATTAAGTGCGGCACGTCACTCCTTGTTTTCAAAATATTGTTCAGTTATTAGGAATACCGTCAGACACTGCCTGTTTTACAACTTCATTCACTTTTTTGAGAAGCCAGCATTATAACTATAAACAAAACGGTATTTCCGAAGAAAATCAATTCGATATATCGCATCAGATGGTCACACATGCAAGGAGATAACATTACACTTCTTTAAATAGTGATGAAAACATCCTGGGCCTAAGCCATTGACACATACTTTCGGTTTGACTCAATGTATTGCTTGAACTGAAAGAATATTTATTATCTATATTAATATATATGCTACTATAAATTCAATATTTATTAAACTGAAAAATTGAAATTGAAGGGTAGTTCCACTCCAGAAACGCTTTCCTTGCCAATATACACATGATCGTTAGTCGTTATAAGTGGAGCAATGCAACGAAGTATTCCCATAGGTGCGTGATGAGCTGGGAGAATTTTTTTTAAATCAACACCTGGAAAACATCCGATTTTCATCACCCAACATTTGTTAATTGATGTGTCATCTCAAAGAAAAATAACTGCCTTGTTGGTTATTTGTAAAATTTGGGCAGGCACGGATACACCCCTCTCAAAATGGTATTCTCTCAACAATGCTTCAGCCATTCATCCTTCAGATTTCGACCGGAAATTAGTCTGAACAAACAAAAATCAAATCAGGCGTCACCATATGTGTATACTTGGTGAACATTGCTGTCCCATGATGCGTTTTTCCATTGTTCTAAGTTCTGAGAATTTTCAACTCACGTATAATATAATTATTACTTGAGCCATTCTAACCCGACTGAAAATGTGATTAGTTGTGGAGTGTAGGCATGCTTCACAGTTTTGGATAAACATATCCCGCGAAACGGAGAAGAAAATTGGTTTACAAGGTACTGTTTTCGATTATACTAGAATCAAACTGGCAAGACAATCAAGTGCAACTGTCGTGTTTGAGAAGGGATAAAAAATTGTTAAACAACAGAACATTTGTCATATTTCACAAAACGTTTGTATTCCACCCTCGGAGTAACAGTCAATTATTTAGGTTCCTTTGCAGCGGATCACTGTAATTCAAGTCGCCATCTGCAATAGATCTAATGCAACTTGGATAAAATGGTATCTTAAGTGTGCAGTTTTTCTCATATTTTGATCATGTTGCTTTTTGTCAACAAGCAGAACATCAAACGCGTCTAGATAAAGGTCGTTGTATACCGGCATTTTCGTGTTGCAACTACAAACTGCTCAAAGGCTGTCCTGTTCATCGAATCGGCCATGTCTGTTTTATGAAATTACATGACCTCTGAGAAATCTCGCACTGAATCCGCATAGTGTATTATTATGCAAAGCAAATTAATTACGAATATCCCCTTGAATCTTTCACAAGGCACGCCGTCGGTATTTACGAATACGAGTGTGCTTTACACTATGATAGAATTAGTACATCAATCAGCTTTTCTCGACATTTGTTTTTATCAGATTAGTTCAAAACAAGCAAACAAATGTTTTCCTGGAAAATATAAGACACCAAGTGTCAGAATTTCAAGTGCAATATTCGATTGGATGACGATGATACAAACTGACGATTACTAACTGGGACCCGCAAACATTTGTTCGATGATTAGCTGGATGCAGGGGAGATCAGTTGTTGGAATCCAGTAAAATTCGACATTGTTGTTGAGTTAGTTACTCACCCAGAAAAACAAATAAGCAATCACGTGACCTAAAGAAGCAGATCCTAATCCAGTGTCCGGTATTGCTGTATCAATGAATGATCAGACGCGGCTCATTTTTGTCCGTTTGACACGGTCAGATTCACAAAATTTCGTCTATCTCAACAATTGCACTTAATTCTGCGGGAGAGAGGAATAAACTTTAGATAAACTGAATAAAAAGTTACACAAACTGTACTGATGTTTGTTTTTGAGCATCCCATTGATCTGTTTCACCGCTTCTCATCACTGAAAACAATCAAGACAATATGCACCTCATTTCCAAACAATAAGTTTTCATTTGATGTTGATCGGCTTGTTTAATTAATGAAGTTGGTGTTGATGAAACTGGAAAGGTGCCGTTTCAAACCAGGTCGACTGTTCTTTGTGCTACTGATCACAGTTTTTGTTGCACACCGTACTTAAAGTAATTTGTGTCCATCTCGTTTATCGGCGTGCTCTGTGGGATGTTCTCGTCTCTTAATATCTTCAGAACCAAGCCATTGCCTGTTTTATTAATGCTCAAAGGAGCTAAGATTCACTCAGAATTAAAATCAGATAGTGAATAGCAATGCAAGCTATTTCATCATGCACCTAAAAAAATGTTAACCAGAGATAACCTACAGATTACAAGTCAACTCAGTCAATCCAAGAGGCGGCTTTAATTCGCCTCATAGGGGATGAACATTCAGCTACTACACAATCACTCTCCTGTGAAAATTGCATGATAAAAACGAATAATGATACGTTACAGATACAAGCGAACAAGAGATTTTGTTTAAGAGGCTTAATGACACGATCAGCGTTAGTAAGAAATCGTGCCAAGTACGGTATCACGGAAGACTTGTATGTTGTGGTGCGTGCATCTATATACTTATAGATAAAGCGAGTGCTGGATGTGGAGATACATTGACTAAGGTGAAGGTACAGTGGATGAGGTGGGTCAAGTAGTGTTCTGGTGGAAAGTTTCTGACTGTCAGACCAACCGAGGTGCAAGCAATCGGGCGAAATTTAGACGGTCTCTTTTTGGGTACTAGCGTGATAGAAGCCACTCTCCAGCAGTCCGAAATGCAATGTCGAGTAAGACACTGGTTGAGTAGGTCGGCGAAAACAGGGGAAAGGGAAACTGCACATTCTTTGAGCACAACAGGTGGCAGTCCATCAGGGCCGAATTCTTTATTAGACTTCAGATTGATGAAATTTTTAGCGCTTCTGTTCGAACAGTAATTATATCAACAACATTAGAGCAGGGACGATCGCTCTGAATGGAATAGGGATGTCGGTTTCAGCGTTGCTGCATTGATGATTGAGATCGTCCACATTGGCAGCTAGGAGATTCTCCTTCGTTTTGAGATCGCAGAACTGATACATCATTTTCCATGTATCCCGACAATTTCTGTTTGCCAGCAGTACATGTACATAAGCAGCGTTTAATTTCCGCAGTTCAGCCTTGATTGCTTTCTAATGGTCTCTCTCACGAAAGATAACTTTTTTGCTTTGAAAGGTTGTCCTTTCTTCCGCCGTAATCGTTTAAGTATAGGGGACGAAAAACGGTCTGACCGTACGTAGAAAGTTTCCCACGGGCAGCACGTATCATAACGGAACTTCGAATATTCAGTCAGGATATCACAAACTATTGAGGGGTCATTATGTACAAATAAAGATAAATCTGTTTGATCTAATATATCTCTTAGTTTGGTGAAATTTTCGGTTTGAAATTGACGCCGATGAAGACGAGGATCACGATACTGAGTGTATAACAGATGATTGGATCTACTGTAGATCGTGGGAGATAGTCCACTTCACAAGCACTGATGATGTCACCTCGGCTGATGATGAAACGCTTGCAAACAAACTGCCAAACTCGAAGAACAGGTGAAATGGAATTCAGTTCACCCGAGCTACGATGACCAATTTTCAACATTTTGTCAGCAGATAGTTTTAGTGTTGTAGGATCAGAGGTGCCAATAAGGGAACGACTGCGCAAGTTAAATAACTTCAGGTCGTTAATAAAACACAAATCAAGACAAGCCTCAAGTCTGTTCGACAAGTTCACAACGTTTTGTAGTCCAAGGGTTGTCAAAAACGTGACATTGAAGTCACCACACACGATGCAAAAGGAGGAGTCTAAGTAATTTAGTAAAGCGGCGGAGAAGATATATGTGAACTCGTTAAAATGATCAGTGGAACAAGAAGGAAAAATGTAAATGTTACCAAAATAATATTTTGGTGGTTTCTGAGGTGTTTAGGTCTGCATTTTTACATTGAAGTACTGATAAAAATGGTAGAATACATAAAGACTAGTTTGCCTGATTTGCATCAATTGTCATTTATGTATATGATAACACCACGGCCTCGTTTATGAAAAGGAACGGGTCGGTCAGCTGGGCAAATGGAAAAATTGTCAATTTTGACCACGTTATCATCGATTTCATTATGGAGCCAGCTCTCCTGAAGCATTAAGACTCCAACCTTTAACCATTCACGTCTCCTTATCAAATCTATTACTTCTGTCATATTACCAAGCAGGGAGCGCACGTTTCCACTGATGACTGCTGGAATGCAGATGTCTCAAACTGATCGTTTACCTAGTGTGGCCTGCCACCCAGCTCGATGTTTTCAATTCAGTGATAAAATGCTGTTCCACTACTATGCTTTAGCTAAAACACCAGTATTTATCGTATATTTACTGATCGAGCTGAACATCATGACAGTGTCAACTCTCGAATGTTGATCTAAACAGTTATTACTTGAAAAGTATGTTAGTTCGAATAGAAGGAGGTATCTTTGTAGAAATGGGGTTGTGCAACATGTAACAAAAATGTGTTTGAACTAATGCAGTTTCATGTCAAGTCTTTGATTCGTTGTTTCTCCCTTCTTGAAAATTGTTTTAATGCTCGTCTATTAAATAAGGGGACGGTGAACACACTTTAAATACCTCACAAATATGTGTGCATATGCTCATTTATGTTATGTAGTAGAAGCTAGTTAAGTATATTGGGTAACTGTTTGAACGATTATAAAATATAGTGGTTTTAAGTAAACTCCGAGTAGGAACACAAATCATGTTGATTATATTTTGGAAGATAACTTCAGTGTAGTGAACACACATACGTTTGATACTTGGAATCACGCAGGACAAGTATTTTTAGTTTGATAAATAGATGGGTGATTAACATTAGTGAATTGCAGTGTCCCTATCGACGCCACGACAACACATTGGGAAATCGTGGTGTCACAGTCCTAACATTAAGAAGTGAGCTTGACATGAAGTGAATGGAAAAATGTGCGAATAGTTTAATTCAAAATCGAATGTAAATGATTTTTAAAAACTTGATTACCTTTAAAATGAACATGGCAATAAAAATTTGGAACCATGTGAAACTGTCTGCAGCGTTTTGACGAACTTATTAGGTGTCACCTGGTTTTTAGTTTCACCTGTGAATCAGAGAAGAACGGAAAACATTCACTCTTAAATGTGTCGTTTACAAAACGATACTGCGGCAACATCCATGGAAGCGCTTGCAAGAAACTAGCGTGGGATAAAAATTCTACATACTATTGCAGCAATATTCTTCTGAAGTAAAACATCAAGTTGGTGAGATGTTTATCAGTGATGATACACTCCCGGTACGTTTTATTTATGACATTCTTCGAAGATTATTTTGATAAAGGTTTGCTACTGAAGACTAACGCTATCGAAGGCCCAACCGTTCCCTTTAAGAACGTTTTGGTTATCGTATCGGTTAAGGGGAACAATGCATTGGGATTTCTCTAGGGACTTCTATCAAAATAATCCGTAAAATCTTTCCTGCAGCTGAACCTTATATTCGCACTACCACTCTGCCCTTACTGTTCTAGCTACCCGAATATAGGCTACCCTACCGATCCGAATTCTTTGTTTTAAATTTTTGATTCGGTTACTCGTTTTGTTTGCGATACACGGGGTGCAAAACCAGTGGATTATAAAAATATATTGCTCATCACTGTCCGGTGGTTGTCTATAAGGGAAGGGTTGAGTGCATTCGCAGTTCGGTTATCGGTCATCTCGTTGATAGCATACGGGTTGTGAATAAATTGAATACATTCAAAATAATTCACGTCATACCCCAGATATATGCTAGTATAATAAGAAGGCACCTTTTAATCACTCCTCAGGTGATTGTACTTTGCATTTCCAATCCCGAACTATGCTAAAAGTCATTTGATGATCCAGACCCTATTATTACCCCCATCCTGGGTAGCGGATTGATTACGCATAAAGCAGAGCATCAACCCTCTTCTAAACTCAGCGACCCTATGCAGTGTCATCTGTCTCAATCTTAATAATTAATTACTTTTTCTTCTCCCACCCCAACGGTCCTTCCCGCTTAAAAAACATGCTATCTATGAAACCTAGTTTCTAGTGCATCTTACGTGACACCATCCTGCAACTCCGCCTTAACTCACAACTTCCAACAACATTTACTCAGCCCATTGCTCTACCGTTATTTTATCTAACCATTGTACTCTCATCCTCTTTATGACTCTACTGGCCAACGCTAGCCTTGTCAAATTCGCTTGCTCTATTTGCTCCTTGTTCTCATCTTTATAAACATAGCTGTCGGTCAATCAGATATCTGTACTATGATCGCCTTGTTCATATAACCACCCAACGTTATATGACAAAAACCATTTCTTCGTGAACACCGCTTTTTACTTTAAAAGTAACCGAGACACTTGGTTGACATGGACTTAGCGATCGTACTCTTTTATCGAGTCCTACCACACCCTCGAAAGTAGTACGGTTCGGATGTTAGCGATCGACTCATGAAGCCCTAACTGAAGCACATCGAAAACCAATCCGAGCTCTTCTGGCCAAGGAAAATGAAAATATCTCGCTCACTTGACGTAGCATAGCGAATTTTAATTCAAACGGTGTGTCAATTTAGAGTTTCCTCTGGCTCATTATCACAAACATGACTCATCCAATTCGTTCTTCATGAAGTTGTTCCATATGTATGTGACTGTAAAGGTTTGAAAATTAATCCGTCGTCGACTGCGTTGTGCCTAATGACTCAACCATTTGCGAAATTGACCATGGCCAGAGCTAACAAACAATATACCGTAAAATCAAATTTGTATTCATCTAGTTAAATGTGTAATAGATGTTTTAAAAATAACATTGGAGACTAATAGATTTATGATCTTCACAATACGCCTAGTAGAGGCCTTTACTCTAATTGCAGTCAACTCATTGAAGTAGTTTGAGAAATATCGGATCCAACTATGAAACAGCACTTACTGGACCTGGAACATTGATTCGTGAGTAAAGCTTCAATGGACGGCATTAGTGTCTTTACAGTGTAAGTGCTTTTCAGAAAATCTCATTTTATCACGTAGTGAATGGTTCAGAACCAAAATAAGAGGCGGGATATTGCCTAATTTTCCGCCAATGTCTCCCACGGGCTAGATCTCATACAAGTTGAATCAATCTGTATTCCGACACCTAACCCATACCTTCAAGATTTTAATCCGATGAGGTTTACATCAGACCCGATAAAGGTTTTTGATTCGGTGATCACAACAGGTCAATGTCACCACCATCAACACGGTAGATACCGTTTCTGAAGGCTCCAACCCATGATGAACAACGAAAGTACTGTACATTACTCAATTTATAAAAATACCGTTTTCCCATCCAACATTTGAATAGAGAAGTCGGAAGCATGAGTTTGCACAATGTATCCATGGCAATTTCGCTCCTTTTGTTGGTGTGTCTTGTTGTCCGTTGTGATTAGCCGTCCAGTCTTCATTTCACAGACATTATCTCAGTGACTATAAAACCAATTTAAGTGCAGCAAACACGAGTACAGATGCAGCAACATGGTCAAGGGTACATTGTGCATACCCATGTTTCTGACTTCTCAGTTGAAATCATATTTTTGTTGTATGTTTGTATCTACCAAGTCCGATTTATGTGTAATGCTTCTAAACTTTAGTTAAATAGAATCCGCCACTTTTGTGATTGCACAAACATACCAGACATGGATGAGTGTTTTTAATACCTTTCGCTGAAGCTACTTTTGTGCTTTTTCTTGAGCAAGCGATAAATTGTCTTGTACCCAAAATAATGTTTCATATGTGAATAGTTATACATCTGGAGAGCGGGTTATCAAATGTGACATGCAAATAGTATACCTGTTTTTCATTCGTTCTATATTATTCTTTTGAAGACACTTGATAGATGAAGATGAGACTTTGTATCTGATATTACTACACCTATAGGTGTGCTGCTTTGCAAATAGACCCGTGGTGCACTGACCATAGGAAGATACAGTTCTGCCGTTAGTAGCTTTAGCTTCACTCAGCTGGTAGATAAGCAAGAGCTTGCTTAGAAATACTCTCTAGACAGTATAAAATCTTGATAAATTAAATAGAACAATTCACCTCAAAAATAATTCTATCATCAGCAGCGTTGAACAGGCTTACATTGCGCATGAAATATCAACAGTGGGAACTGAGACTTTTCGTAAGTTCATTACCATCACGCTATAGCATTCTAGCCGTTTTGTAGATTAGGTTATCCAAGTTTAGTATTACTTTTACTCAGTGATAAAGAAGGCTGAATTACCCAAATTTACCTTTGGCGTTTTGTCTGAAGTACGCTGACATTTCCGTAGTGAAATCAGCATTGTTTTGCCGGAGCAAAGTACACCAACCACCTATTGTCCTTCAGTCCTAAATTAAACATTACCACAAGGTCCTTAGCAGTCGACAGAACTAATAAAGTTTGCTATGCGGTGTTTACAACTTTTTAATTTTGTTTACAATGACCAATGAGAGGACCTACTGAACATTTCCTACATTAAATGGAATTTTTCAACGTTACGTTGAACCGATTTTCCTGATCACCAATCTCACTGTATCAATATAGTTTTTCAGTATTTAAAAATATAAAAACTTAAAGACTGATAGATGAACGCAGTTTCTTGTCTTGGGTACAGTTTTTGTAACTCCGGAAAATGAGAGAATTATTAGTTTTATGATAAAAGCAAACTGGGCCGTTCTTAGGAGTAACATTTCAATCCACTTTATTTGGTAAAGAAAAACTGTCCGGTGTCGCCATGGCAAAAATAAAACAATGTACCCTGACATCCGTTTTGGCTATGAGAATTTAACTCACTATAGTGACATTTGCTGAATGAAATCATTCAAATACTGCTTAGGTTACACAACTAGGTGTCTTATGTGCTCGTATTTTTGAAACGTAAATTTGGGTTTTCAATAACTGTATAATCTCTAATGGGTAAATACATAAATAAACGAGACAGTCACTTGTAAGCCAGACGATGAAAACTCCTGAAGTTGTGCACACTATTTTTCTATCCAATGAATTTAAATCCAAAATGTGAGTCCTCACATGGTCCAGTCACATGCAATCTGCTTTAATTTACCCGATTCTAAAAGATTTGGATCAGGTAGTGAGAGTAACAGAATTTCTAG
Source organism: Echinostoma caproni (assembly GCA_900618425.1). Lineage (NCBI taxonomy): Eukaryota > Metazoa > Platyhelminthes > Trematoda > Plagiorchiida > Echinostomatidae > Echinostoma > Echinostoma caproni. The sequence continues at coordinate 146,829 of UZAN01039516.1, forward strand.
CAATTCTTAAGTTTCCTTAACTAAGCAAAACACTGTTCTCTAATCCATACTGGCTAAACACGCTTGTTTTGTGTTGCATTTGGGTAAAATCCTTGGTGTGACATCCCATTGAACTGGGCTATATTTCTCTCTACAAACGACTTTTTTATCTGTTACCTGTCGTTTGCATGCGCCAATTCCGTGTCATCAACTTGAGATCGTAGTAACTTCTCTCTTTTAAAATAATTTACCGGATGTCACTTCTTCTCTTCTTCAAGGACTGATTCATTTTAACTCGTTCAGAATATTCAAACAACTGTTGACAAACTAATTCTCGATAGGCTCATTCTTCTGTACCTGATTGCTATCAGCATGCATTTGATGCTTTCTGATCCATTGAACACCGTTTCTCAACGCAACTTAGTAACAGTAGAGGTAATAACGATCCACACGTTTTATACACCACCCAAAACGAGCAAGTGTTTGCATATCATGGTTCCGGGACACACAGGGAGAATCCCATCCTTTAACGAGGACGATTTTGCCATGAACCAAAGGTCGAAATATGATTCCTGGAATATAACAGCAGCATACTTTAAATGAAAACGCAGTTTATCGAGCAAGCTTGTTGTTGGTAGCTCACCAACTGGCAAATACTTCACATTTTTTATTTAAATTCATTTTGTTTAGGAAAAAGGGATACAAAAAGAGTGAACGGTCAACGGGGATGTTCTATTATCTGCCTCAGTTCCTCAAACCGGATACGAATGATCTTACTATCAGATCTTACAC